>CM040436.1:573445-588445 GCA_022702705.1 Papilionanthe hookeriana x Papilionanthe teres | reverse complement strand
GAGACATCTATTTACCTAAAATCAAAAGAATCTGGGTGGGCACTGCTGCTGAGGGATTTTGGCAGGAAGTTATCATGCAACAGAAGCCTTACTATTGCACTAATTGTAAGATGTTTGGTCACACCATTGAGAAGTGTTATAGACTCCACCCACCTCCCAAAAAGACTCCTAGGGCTGACCCTTTAGTTAGCGACCCTTCTCTTACTTCTTCCCCAATTCTTTCTCCTACCACTCGTTGTTTTGCCTCGACCTTCGATAGTCCCCTCCATCTCCCCCTCCCCCAGTAAACCTCCTCAGCCTGATCCCCCCTCCTCTCCTTCCAATCCTATGCTACCCCTTTTGAACCCCAATGCTCCTGAGTTAGCCCCTTCTTTTGATATCCCCCAACCTCCCCCCACTCAACATATTCAGAACATTTTGGGTAATAATTGGGAAGTCCAAAATGCTAAAAAGAAAAAAAGAAATAAACTAGATATCAATTCTAGTTCTACTACCTCTCATCCCTTACCAGCTGAACCCTCCTCCTCACTCCCTTTAAGGGGGAGAACCAGGTCAAAATCCCACCCACCTTCCCCCACCCCTCCTACCTACCTTAATTCATGATAAATTTTCTATGCTGAAATATAAGAGGTGTGGCTCAACCCCCCTCACTTAAAAGGATTCACTATCTTACTAAAAAACACTCTCTTTGGTGCTTTGCTTTACTTGAGCCTCTTGTGCACCAACATGCCAATAGAATTATCAACTCTTTTCATGGTTTTACTCATTTTGCTAATTCCAACAATAAGATATGGGTCTTCTGCAGGAAAGAACTTAATTGGACTGTCTTGTTGGATCTTCAGCAGATGGTTCATATCTCTATCTCCTTTGCTGGACAGGCTGCTAATGCCACCTTTGTTTATGCTGGATGCAGAAATGCTGATAGGATTCTGCTCTGGGATCATATCCATAATCTAAGTAATGTCATTAACTGCCCCTGGATCATTGGAGGTGATTTCAATTGCATCACTACTCCTGCTGAAAAGCTGGGTGGCCACAGACCCAATGTAACAATAATGAACACCTTCAATGATAATATTGCTGCAGCTGAGCTTTACGATCTGGGATTTAGGGGACCTAGTTTCACTTGGAAAAGGAATTCCACTAAAGAAAGGCTGGATAGATTTCACGACCAATGAGCTTTGGCACGATCATTTCTCGCATACCCGGATCACTCATCTTGCTCTTATTTGCTCCGACCATAGGCCTCTCCTCATATCGATTACTCGCTCCCCCAAGCACCCCCTCCCTTAAATCTTTCAGATATCAGAATATCTGGTCCACTCATCCCTCCTTCCTACAGTTGGTCAAAGATAACTGGCAAGCTTCTATTCAATCGGACCCATGGCACAAGCTGTGCCTTCTTCACCATAGGCTAAGCAGGAAACTATCTAACTGGGGCTGGATTCAATTTGGCAATGTTTTTAAAGTGGTTGAGCAGGCTGAAAGGGATGTCTTAGACTTGGAAGAACAAAGCCTTAATAATAGTGCCCTCCAATCCCAACTTCTTGCTGCTGAAGCTAAACCGATGCACTCAATTGATATTCGGGATAAATTTCTTCAACAAAAGGCCTCCATTAATCATTTTAGGGAGGAGATCGAAATATCGCCTACTATCATGCATACCTCAAATATAAGAGGAAATGTAATTTCATACATAGCATCAAAAAGGAGAATGGGGATTGGATCTCCAACCATTTGGAGATTGGCAGAGATGCTACCCTCTACTTTCAGTCTCTACTACATCAACACCAAATTAAGAGAGCCAGCATAAACAACGACCTTTTCACTGATCATTATAATTTTATTAGTCAGCTTAATCTCACTGCTCCCCCAACTGAAGAGGAGATCTGGCAGGCCATTAAATCCATTGATAGCTCTAAGACTGCAGGCCCTGATGGGTACACTTCTGAATTTTACATTAAGGCTTGGGAGATTATTAAAGCTGAGGTGATTGCTGCCATCACTAGTTTCTTTCTGGGAGAAGACATTCCTCAATACTTCCATGCTTCCAATTTTGTTTTTAATCCCCAAAGACACTGTACAAACAAGTTGGGATAATTTCAGACCCATTAGCCTCACATCTGTGATCAGCAAAACTATTAGCAAAGTGTTAGTCAACAGACTCCAACCCATTTTGGAGAAAGTTATCAGCCCCAACCAAGCAGCTTTTGTCAAAGGCAGGTCAATTGCTGATAATATCCTGCTAGCACAGGAACTTCTATTGAATTTGAACACTAAGTGCAGAAGTGGCAATTTAATTTACAAGCTTGACATTAAAAAGGCATATGATACCATTCACTGGGACTTTCTTATTGACACTCTCACGACTAGGGGATTCCGAATTCTTTCCGTAACCTTATCAAAAGATGGTCGGGGCTAATGCCCACTCTATTCTGCTTAATGGGTCTACTTGGGGCTATTTCTCTGCCTCTAGGGGTCTTAAACAAGGAGACCCTCTCTCTCCCACCCTTTTCATCCTGGCTATGGACTACTTCTCCAAACTACTGAACCATGCTAGCACAACACACCCCTCCAACAGGTATCATCATAAGTCCAATATCTTAATATCTCACTTAGTTTATGCAGATGATGTCATGGTTTTCTCCAATGCTTCCAAGAATGCTGTCAAAATGATTGTCAAGTGCCTGAACTCCTTCCAACACTCCTCTGGTATGGTGTTCAACAAGACCAAAAGCTATCTCCTATTTCCATCAAATATTCCTGTGGAGGTCGAAGCTCGGATTATTAACTTTACCGGTTTCACTAGCACTCACCTGCCTCTTAAGTATTTAGGGGTACGACTTGATATGGGCGTAACAAGGCAAAGGCATTTTGAAGGCATTCTACGGAAAATCAACTCTTATTTGGCTAATTGGACTCATAAATACCTCTCCAAGTGGAGGTAGGATAACCATCTTGAAAAGTATTCTAACAACATTGCCTCGCTTATGTTCTCCGGATGACCACTATGAATAAAGGTATTCAAACTCTCTTTGAAAAGGCTTTTAACAAATTTCTTTGGGTGACCAAAGAAAACAGGTGCCATTGGACCTCCGGGACTAAAGTGGCTAAGCCTACACCGGGCCGGTGGATTGGGGTTTAAAACCATACAACGGATTATTCAAGTGAACCTCTCGTAAGCTTTGGATCAAATTTAGATCCCGGAACTCTCTCCGGGCCAAATTTCGATGAACAAATATCGCAAACTCGCTCCACCCGACCCCGGTTAGCAAGCAAAATGGCAGACTCTAAGCTTTGGAAAGCTATGCTCGAATCGAGCTTCAAGTCGAAAGTTTGTTTAGCTGGAACTTGGGAAAGGGTGATCTCACCTTCTGGTTGGATAACTGGTGTCCAACTGATTGGCTCAACCCTGGTACTAATATCCCTAATCTTAAACTCAAAGTATCTGAGTGCTGGGCTGGGGATGTTTGGTCTTTGGAGGATCTCCAGACTGTGCTTACTCCTGAATCTGCTAGACAGGTGGCCACCACTAATTTTGACGAGCGGAAACAAGATTCTATCACTCGGCAATCCCGTGCCCAAGCATGGTTTGTCTAAAGCCATCTACTCCAAACTTTACCAGTGGGAGCCCATCCATTGGAGTGAGTGTCCCTGGAACAAATCTTTATCACCATCTATGACCTTCTTTTCTTGGAGAATTTTCATGAAGATCCTTCCTACTGATGACATCCTCAAATTAAAAGGATTGAGAGGTCCTTCTTGCTGTAGACTTTGCATGAGGGAGGAAGAATCTATCAAGCACCTGTTTTTTAAATGCAGCTTCTCTCAGCTTGTTTGGAGGTTAATTTTTCAAAGACCGCCAACTCAACACACTAAGTCTCTCTTGGGATTGCCTCTACTCTTGCTGGTTAGGTTGGAACAAGCAAGGGATTGCTGAAGTCCCTCTTATTTGTGCCTGGTTCCTTTGGATGGCTAGGAACAAGGCCACCTTTGATGACATATTACCCAGTGAACAAAAAGTTGCACAAAACTGCCTCTCTTACATTCAAAAACTCATCAGATATAACAATTTCTCAAATATCCGTGGGCTAGATACCACACATGAGACACCTTCCCATAGAATCACACTCGATAAATTGGCAACCCCCTATCCTCCCTTCCTCAAACTAAATTATAATGGCTGCTCGCACTAAGGATGGTGCTTGGATTTGGTGGCATCTTCGGGAATCATACTCGGTAGATGTATGCTTTTTTTCATGCACCCGCTTGAAGCCGCTCGATTCTTTGGAAGCCGATCTCATTGCCATATTTTGGGGCTCTCCATGGCCATTAGCCGTAATCGGTATAATATTATTGTGGAAGGTGATTGTGAGAAAACCATTACAATGTTGAACCCTTGCCCCTCCAACCTTCCCCGGCACCATGGTCACCTGGAGGAGTAGAATCCATGCCATAGTTCCCAAACTCAATGTTCAATTCACCTTCATCCACAAGGAAGGGAATCAACCTCGCTGGTCAGGCTAGCTAAATTTGGAGCTACTTCCCAAAATGTGAGGGCTTCAAACATCATTCCTACACAGCTAAAGACCCTTATCAACAGTGATAATCTCTCTGCCCCTTACATCAAGACTGCTACTTGATTCCCCAATTTTGGTGCTGGAATTATTTGTTGGCTCCACTCTGCTACTTGGTCTCATGTCTGAGCTTCTAGAGTTATGCAAGGATCCTTCTCTCATCCATCAGTTTGATATGGACATACTGAGTTACTGCCCGATTCCAGATCTCACTCAACACCTGGGTTTGCTTCAGGAAGAGATGTCACTCTCTCTGCTTGTTATTTAGTTAGAGCTGTTCTATTAGTTTATGTCTTAGTTTGTTTTGGGTGGTGTTGTATTAAGTTGGGGCTCTACCATTATTGGTAAGGTTTTTGTAATTATAAGTTTTAGTAACATGTAGGGAGCCTCTTGTTGCTCCTTTCCATTAAATATATATATATATATATATATATATATATATATATATATATATGTATGTATGTATATAATTATAGAATTATTTAAAAATATATAAGCAAGCAAACCGGTAAAAGGCAGATAGCGAGAAAACAAGTACAACCGAGCATGAAGGAACGAAACAAAATATATAAAAATTGCTATACACACACACACACACACATATATATATATGTACATATATATATATAGATATATATATATATATATATATATATATATATGTACATGTATATATATATATATATATACATATATGTACATGTGTATATATATATATATGTACATGTGTATATATATATAAATATATATATATATGTATATATATATATATATATATGTATATGTATGTATATATATAGATATCTACATGTATGTATATATATATGTATGTATATATATATATATATACATATATATATATATATATACATATATATAAATATATACATATATATAAATAAATAGATATATATATATAGATATATAGATATATAGATATATATTTATAGATATATATACATATATATATAGATATATAGAGATATAGTATATATATATATACATATATATAGACATATATAGACATATATATATATATATATATATATATATATATATATATATATATATATATATATATATATACATATACATATATATATATATAAGTGTAAGAATAAATATTTATATATATATATGTGTATGTAACAAAGCTTTTTATAGAGAGACATATAGATATAATCACAGAAATATATATCTGTAATTAAAAGAGAATCCAACGAAAGATATGGCAAGCACATGAAGTCTAAGTGCTGGGGCAAATGAAAGGGGCATCAATATTATTTATAAATATTATTGTTTTATTTTAAATATTTTAAGTATAGGATATTATTTATAAATATAATTTAATTATAAAAATTTATAATAATTAAATAAATTATAAATAATTAAATATATATGTGTAAATATATATATATATATATATATAAAATTTTATATAATATTATTTTTTATTTTAAATTTTATAAGTATAATATATTATTTAGAAATATAATTTAATTATAAAAATATTTAATAGTTAAATAAATTATAGATAAATAAATAAATATATGTATATATGTATATATATACATATATATGTATTTATAAATTTTAATAATATTATTTATTAAATTTAAATATTTTAAGTATAGTAAATTATTTTTAAATATAATTTAATTATAAAAATATTTAATAGTTAACAAAATTATAAATAACTATATATATATATATATATATATATATATATATATATAATATTTTTTAATTTTAAATATTTTAAGTATAGTATATTATTTATAAATATAATTTAGTTATAAAAATATTCAATAGTTAAATAAATTACAAATAAATTTATATATATGTGTATACATAAATATATATATATATATATATATATATATATTTATTTATTTATAAAATTATTTCTTTAGTCTAAATATTTTAAGTATAGTATATTATTTATAAATATAATTTAATTATAAAAATACTTAATAGTTAAATACATTATAAATAAATAAATAAATAAATTTATATATAAATATAAATATATATATATATATATATATATATATATACATATATTTGTATATATAAATTTATATAATATTATTTTTTTATTTTTAATATTTAAAGTATAGTATATTATTTATAAATATAATTTATTTATAAAATTTTTAATAATTAAAGAAATTATAAATAACTATATATATATATATAAATATAATATTATTTTTTATTTTAAATATTTTAAGTATGGTATATTATTTATAATATAATTTAATTATAAAAATATTTAATAATTAATTAAATTATAAATAAATAAATAAATATATATATATATAAATTTATATAATATTATTTTTTTATTTTAAATATTTTAAGAATAGTAAATTATTTTTAAATATACTTTAATTATAAAAACATTTAATAGTCAAAAAACTATAAATAAATAAATATAAATAAGTATATATTTATAAATATATATATTTATATGTATATATATATATATATATATATATATATAAATTTATATAATATTCTTTTTTTATTTTAAATATTTTAAGTATGGTATATTATTTATAAATATAATTTAATTATAACAATATTTAATTGTTAAATAAATTATAAATAAATAAATAAATAGGTATATATAAAGATATATATATATATATATATTTCTAATTTTATTTAATATTATTTTTAAATTTTAAATATTTTATTATAGTATAATATCTATAAATTTAATTTAATTTAAAAAATATTTGAAATTAAATAAATCATAAATAAAAATATATGAATCAATATATATATATATAGTTTTATATAATATTATTTTTTATTTTAAATATTTTAAGTATAATATATTATTTTTAGATATAATTTAATTATAAAAATATTTTGTAATTAAATAAATTTAAGATAAAAAAATATATATAGTTATATATAAATATATATATATATATATATATATATATAATATTATTTTTATATTTTAAATGTTTAAAGTATAGTATATTATTTATAAATATAATTTAATTATAAAAATGTTTAATTATTAAATAAATTATAAATAAAAAAATATATATATGTATATATAATTATATATATATAAATTTATTTAATATTTTTTTTATTTTAAATATTTTGTATATAGTATATTATTTATAAATATAATTTAATTATAAAAATATTTAATAGTTAAATAAATTATAAATAAATAAATATAAATGTGTATATATAAATATAAATATTTATTTATATATTTTGACCGAAATTGACTTTTTGGTCAAATGTTGACCTATTAGGCTAATGGGTTGGTCATTGGGTCAAGGATTAATCATTTTGACCAAAGTTGACTTTTATGTCAAAAGATGTCTTATTGGGTCAATGGGTTGGGCATTTGTTTAAAAGATTAACCATCTTGACCAAAGTTGACTTTTTGGATAGAGATTGGTTTATAGGGTCAAAAATTTGTCATCAAGTCAAAAATTGTCTATTTTATTCAAAATTGACTTTTTGGTCAAAGTTGGCATATTGGGTCAATGGGTTGGTCATTGGGTTAAGGATTGACAATTTTGACCAAAGTTGTCTTTTGTTCAAAATTTAACTTATTTGGGTCAATGAGGCGGTCAGTAGATCAAAAATTTATATATAAATTGGGTCAATAATTGGTCATTCTTTCAAAAATTTTTTATTTTGACTGAAATTGACTTTTTGGTCAAATGTTGACCTATTAGGCCAATGGATTGGTCATTGGGTCGAGGATTAACTGTTTTGGCCAAAGTTGGCTTTTTGGTCAAAAGATGTCTGATTGGGTCAATGGGTTGGGCATTAGGTCAAAAGATTAACTATCTTGACCAAAGTTGACTTTTTGGATAGAGATTGGTTCACTGGGTCAAAAATTGGTCATTAGGTTAAAAATTGACTATTTTAATCAAAATTGACTTTTTGGTCAAAGTTAACATATTGGGTCAATGGGTTGGTCATTGGATTAAGGATTGACAATTTTGACCAAAGTTGTCTTTTTTTCAAAATTTGACTTATTTGGGTCAATAATTGGTCAGTAGATAAAAAATTGACAATTTTGAGTAAAATTGACTTTGTGGTGAAATGTTGACCTATTGGGTCAATAGATTGGTCATTGGGTCGAGGATTAACTATTTTGGCCAAAGTTGACTTTTAGTCAAAAGTTAACAAATCGGGTCAATGGGTTGGTCATTGGATGAAAGATTTACCATTTTCACCAAAGTTGACATTTAGGTCATTGTGTCGAAATCGACCATTTTGACCCAATTTGACTTTTTGGTCATAAGTTGCCCTTTTATGTCAATGAGGTGGTCATTAAGTAAAAAATTGCCAATTTTGACCAAAATTGACTTTTTTATTCAAAAGTTGACCTATTGGGTCAATAATTGGCAATTATGTAAAAAATTTACTATTTTGACCAAAATTAACTTTTTGGACAAAAGTCGATCTATTCGGTCGGTGGGTTGGTTATTGGGTCAAGGATTTACCATTTTGACCAAAGTTATCTTTTTATTCAAAGGTTGACAAGTTGGGTCAATGGGTTGTCATTGGGTCAAGGATTTACCATTATGACCAAAGTAGATTTTTTGGTGAGAGATTTACTTATTGGGTCAATAATTGGTTATTAGGTCAAAAATTGTCAATTTTGACCTAAAAATTTGAATTTGCGGTCAAAATTTGACCAATTTTGTCAATGGGTTGATCTTTGGGTCAAAAATTGACCATTTTGACGAAAGTTGACTTTTTGGTTAAAAGTTGACCTATTTGGTCAATGGGTGGTCATTAGGTCAAAAATTGACTATTTTGACCAAAATTGACTTTTTGGTCAAAATTTGACTTATTGGGCAATGGGTTTGTCATTGGGTCAATCATTGAGCATTTTGTCCAAAGTTGACTTTTTGGTCAGAGATTGACTTTTTGGTCAGAGATTGCTTATTGGGGCAATAATTGAACATTAATTCCAAAAATTGACTTTTTTGGTCTTTAGGTCAAAAATTAATTATTTTGACCAAAATTAAATTTTTAATCAAAAGTTGAGCCATTGGGTCAACGGGGAGGTCATTATGTCAGAAGTTGACCATTTTGACTAAAATTAACTTTTTTGGTCAAAAGTTGACCTATTTTGGTCAAAAGTTGACTTATTGGTCAAAAGTTAACTTATCATTTGACCAAAGTTGACTTTTTGGTCAAAAGTTGACTTATTAGGTCAATTGGTGGTCATTCAGTCAAAAATTGACTATTTTGACCAAAATTGACTATTTGGTCAAAAGTTGACCTATTGGGTCAATGGGTTTGTTATTGGGTTAAGGATTGAATATTTTGACTAAAGTTAACTTTTTTGTCAGAGATTAACTTATTGAGTGAATAATTGGTCATTAGATCAAAAATTAACTATTTTGACCAAAATTTACTTTTGGTCAAAAACTGACCTATTGGGTCAATGGGTTGGTCTTTGGGTCAATGGGGAGGTCATTAGGTCAGAAATTGGCCATTTTGACCAGAGATTACTTTTTGGTCAAAAGTGGACTTATTTTGACCAAAATTGAATTTTTGCTCAAAAGTTAACCTATTGGGTCAACGACGTGGTCATTGGGTCAGATATTGATTATTTTGACAAAAGTTGACTTTTGGTGAAAAGTTGACCTATTTGGTTAAAGAGTTGGTAATTGGGTCAAGAATTGACCATTTTGATCAAAGATGACTTTTTGGTCAAAAGTAGACATATTGGGTCAATGGGTTGGTCATTGGGTTAAAAATTGACCATTTTAACCAAAGTTGACTTTTTGGTCAAAAGTTGACTTATTTGGTCAATAAGTTGGTAATTTGGTCAAGAATTAACCATTTTGACCGAAGATGACTTTTTGGTCAAAAAGTTGATCTCAGTGGGTTGGTCATTGTGTCAAAAATTGACCATATTGACCAAAGTTGACTTTTTGTTCAAAAGTTGACCTATTAGGTCAAAGGGTGGTCATTAAGTCAAAAAATGACTATTTTAACCAAAAATAAGTATATTATTTTTAAATATTATTTAAATATAAAAGAATTAAATAGTTAAAAAAATTATAAATATATATATATATAAATGACTATTATAAATTTATATAATATTATTTTTTTATTTTAAATATTTTAAGTTTAGTAAATTATTTATAAATATAATTTAATTATAAAAATATTTAATAGTTATATAAATTAAAAAAATTATAAATAAATAAATAAATAAATATATATATATATATATATATATATATATATAAATATATATATATAAATATATATATATATAAATTTTTATTATATTATTTTGTTTATTTTAAATATTTTAAGTATAGTGTATTATTTACAAATATAATTTAATTATAAAAATATTTAATAATTAAATAAATTAAAAATAAAAATATATATAGGTTTATATAAATCTTTATATATATATATATATATTTAAATTTATATAATCTTATTTTCTTACTTTAAATATTTTGAGTATAGTATATTATTTATAAATATAATTTAATTAGAAAAATATTTTATAATTAAATAAATTATAAATAAATATATATTTAGGTATATATAAATATATATATATATATATATATATATATAAATATATAAATATATATATACATAAATTTTTATAAAATTATTTTTTTATTTTAAATATTTTAAATATAGTATATTATTTAAAAATATAATTTAATTATAAAAATATTTAATAGTTAAATAAAATATAAATAAATATATATATATATATATATATATATATATATATATATATATATATATATATATATATATAAAATGTATATAATATTATTTTTCATTTTAAATATTTTAAGTATAGTATATTATTTATAATTATAATTTAATTATAAAAGTATTTACTAATTAAATTAATTATAAATAAATAAATATATAAGTATATATATATGTAATATTTTTTTTATTTTAAGTGTTCTAAGTATAGTATATTATTTATAAATATAATTTAATTTAAAAAATAATTTATTACTAAATAAATTAGATATATATATATATATATATATTATTTTTTTATTTTAAATGTTCTAAGTATAGTATATTATTTATAAATATAATTTAATCATAAAAATATTTAATAATTAAATAAATTGTAAATAAAAATATATATATGTATATATATATATATATAATATTATTTTTTTATTTTAAATATTTTAAGTATAATATATTATTAATAAATATAATTTAATTATAAAATTATTTAATATTTTAAAAAATGATATATATATATATATATATATTTATATAATAATTATTTTTTATTTTAAATATTTAATAGTTAAAAAAATTATAAATAACTAAATAAAAAAACATATAAATATATATATATTATAAATAGCTAAATAAATAAACAAACAAATAAATAAATATTAATATTTATATCTATATATTTGTAAATAAATAAATAAATATATTTAAATAAATAAATAAAGAAAGAAATATATAAATATAAATAGACAAATAAATATTTTAAGTATATTATATTATTTATAAATATAGTTTTATTATAAAAATATTTAATAACTAAATAAATTATAAATAAATATATATATATAGGTATATATTAATATATATATATATATATATATATATAATTTTATTTGTTTATTTTAAATGTTTTAAGTATAGTATATTATTTATAAAGATAATTTAATTTTTAAAATATTTAATAATTAAATAAATTACAAATATATATATATATATATAAGTATATATAAATAAATATATTTATATATATGTATATATAAATTTATATATTATTATTTTTTATTTTAAATATTTTAAGTATAGTATATTATCTATAAATTTAATTTAATTATAAAAATATTTAATAGTTAAATAAAGTATAAATAAATAAATATATATAGATTTATTTAATATTATTTTTTTATTTTAAATATTTTAAGTATAATATATTATTTTTAAATATAATTTAATTATAAGAATATTTAAATGTTAAAAAAATTATAAATATATATATATATATATATATATATAATATTATATTTTTCTTTTAAATATTTTAAGTATAGTATATTATTTATAAATTTAATTTAAATCTAAAAATATTTAATTGTTAAATAAATTATAAATAAAAATGTAAATATACGTATATATAAATATATATATATATAATATTATTTTTTTATTTTAAATGTTTTAAGTATAGAATTTTATTTATAAAAACAATATAATTATAAAAATATTTAATAATTAAATAAATTATAAATAAAAATATTTGGTCAATAGGTTTGTCATTGGGTCAAGGATTGACCATTTTGACCAAAGTTCACTTTCTTGTCGAGTTAAACTTATCGGGTCAATAATTGGTCATTAATTCAAAAACTGACTATTTTGACCAAAATTGACATTTTGGTCAAAAGTTGACCTATTGGGTCAATGGGTTTATCATTGGATCAATGATTGACCATTTTGACCAAAGTTAACTTTTTGGTCAGAGATTTACTTATTGGGTCATTAATTCAAAAATTGTTTTTTTAACCAAAATTGACTTTTTGGTCAGATGTTGACCTATTAAGTCAATGGGTTTGTCATTGGGTCAATGATTGACCATTTTGACCAAAGTTGACTTTTTGGTCAAAAGATGACCTATTGGGTCAATGGGTTGGGCATTAGGTCAAAGATTAAGCATCTTGACAAAAGTTGACTTTTTGGTCAGAGATTAGTTTACTGGGTCAAAAGTTGGTCATTAAGTCAAAAATTGACTATTTTAATCAAAATTGACTTTTTTGTCAAAAGTTGACTTATTGGGTCAATGAGTTGGTCATTGGGTTAAGGATTGACTATTTTGACCAAAGTTATCTTTTGGTCAAAATTTGACCTATTTAGGTCAATGAGGCGGTCAAGAGTCAAAATTGACAATTTTGAGCAAAGTTGACTTTTTGGTCAAAACTTGACTCTATCGGGTCAATAGGTTGGTCATTGGGTCAAGGATTAATATTATTTTTTTATTTTAAATGTTTTAAGTATAGTATATAATATATAAATATAATTTAATTATAAAAATAATTAATAATTAAATAAATTATAAATAAAAAAATATATATAGCTATATATAAATATATATTTATGTATATATATATATAAAAATTTATATTATATTATTTTTTTATTTTATTTGTTTTAAGTATAATAAATTATTCATAAATATAATTTAATTATAAAAATATTTAATAAATAATTAAAATATAAATAAAAAAAGTATATAATTATAATTATATATATATATATATATTATCATTTTTTTATTTTAAATGTTTAAAGTATAGTATATTATTTATAAATAAAATTTAATTATAAAAATATTTAATTATTAAATAAATTATAAATAAAAAAATATATATATAAATAATTTTATTTAATATTATTTTTTTATTTTAAATATTTTAAAAATTGTATTTTATTTATAAATATAATTTAATCACAGAAAAATTTTATAATTAAATAAATTACAAATAAAATATATATATATATATATATAGTAATATATAAATATAAATATAAATATAAATATAAATATATATATATATATATAATATAATTTTTTTATTTTAAATATTTTAAGTATAATATATTACTTATAAATATAATTTATTCATAAAAATATTTAATAGTTAAATAAATTATAAATAAATAAATTTATATATATATATATATATGTAAAAATATATATAATATTATTTTTTTATTTTATTTATTTTTGGTATAAGTATATTATTTATAAATATAATTTAATTATAAAAATATTTAATATTTAAAAAAAATTTAAATAAAAATATATATATAGGGGAACATAAATACATATTTATAAATATAAAAAAAATTATTTAATATTATTTTTTATTTTAAATATTTTAAGTATAATATATTATTAAAAAATATAATTTAATTATAAAATTATTTAATAGTTAAAAAAATAATAAATAAATAATATATATATATATATATATTAATATATTTATATATTAATTTATATAATATTATTTTTTATTTTAAATATTTTAAGTATAGTATATCATTTTAAATATAAGTTAATTATAAAAATATTTAATAGTTAAATAAATTATAAATAAATAAATATATATGTGCATATATACATATATATATATATATATATTTATTTATTTATTTAAAATTATTTTTTTTATTTTAAATGTTTTAAGTATAGTATATTATTTATAAATATAATTTATTTATAAAAATATTTAATAATTAAATAAATTATAAATAAAAATACATATATAGTTATAAATATAAATTTATATAATATTTTTTTTAATTTAAATGTTTAAAGTATAATATATTATTTATAAACATAATTTAATTATAAAAATATTTAATAATTATGTATATT
>CM040436.1:558445-568445 GCA_022702705.1 Papilionanthe hookeriana x Papilionanthe teres | reverse complement strand
GATGATTTTCTTCATCAAAGAACAATTAAATTCAATTGTTCTTCTAAAACATCCCGTCATATTGAGGAAGTTTTCAGGATGGGTCCTAAACATCTTTTCAATACTTCTGGGATTATTTTGAGTTCAAATGAATTTTATTGTATTGGTGAATTAATCATCAAAGGATTTTAATTTTGTTTTGTTTGCTTGCTCAGTGAACTTAGAACGTTTGAATATCTTATGTATGAAGTGACACTTCACTTGATGCTTTATTTAAGAGTTATAACAATAAAAGCCTTTTAAGGGCAAAGTAATAAATATTTTAATGTTTTAATTTGATTTGATTTAATTATAAAAATTAATTAATGATTATTAAGTTTAGAATAAGGTTCAATTTATTTTAGATTTAATTTAAATCTTTACACTTTAAGTGATATTATATTTCAGATTAACTTTTTATGTCTTAGATTTACTTATATTAAAAAAAAAAGGTGTTGAAATCTTTTATATTTTTTGATTTAACTCTTAATGATTTCATTTAGGTTTGTTGTTAAGTGATGTTAATTTAATTTAATTTAATTTAATTTGATTTAATTTAATTTAATTTAATTTAATTTAATTTAATTTAATTTAATTTAATTTAATTTAATTTAATTTAATTTAATTTAATTTAATTTTATTTTATTTAATTTTATTTAATTTTAATTTAATTTTAATTAATTTTAATTTAATTTAATTTAATTTAATTTAATTTTAATTTAATTTAATTTTAGTTTAATTTAATTTTAATTTTAACTTAATTTAAATTTAATTTTATTTTAGTTTCAATATTTTAAATTTAATTTAATTTAACTGTTAAGGTGTTAATTTAATTTAATTTAAACTTTGACTTGACTTAATTTAATTTAATTTAATTTAACTCCAAGATTTTAAATTTGATTTTAATTATTGGACCATTTAACATTTTAAGCTTTAATTCACTTATGGGTTATCTTTTTTTAATTTTTAATTTATTTAGTTTGGATTATTATTTTAATTTTTAATTAAGATCTAAATATTATTGAAGTGACTTATTTAGGGATTTTTAAATTAAAGAATAAATATCCTCTTAATATGATCCCTATTTTACTTGGAAGAGAGGTAGGCTGTGGGAGAGATTGGACAGATTCCTGATGAATGGCTACTGGCAGTCCCATTTTCTCCACACTTTTGTGACCCACCTTCCAATGGCTGGGTCAGACCATAGACCTCTTCTCATTACCATCACTTCTCCTCCCCCTACCTGCAAGCAATCCCCTTTTAGATACCTAAATTTTTTGTCAGCTAATGACTCTTTTCTTGCTGAGGTGGCCTCTTTGTGGTCTGGTGTCTCTCACCCTGACCATTGGACTAGACTTTGCCTTCTGCATCAGAAGGTGGGTAAGGGCCTCAAGAAGTGGAGCTGGGCTGTAATTGGAGATGTTTTTTCTGCTGTGGAGGTTGCAAGCAGGAAGGTTGCCCAATTAGAGAAGGATGTTTTGGAAGATGACTCCTTGGATGGACTTCTTCTTCAAGCACGAGAAAATTTACTCACCACCACTTCTATTCCGGAACTCTTATTAAAACAAAAAGCAGCTTGTGAATATTTTTAATGATGGTGATAGGAACACAAATTTTTTTCATGCTCATATCAAATACAAGAGAAGATGCAATACTATTCATAACATCATTTCGCCGATGGTACCCCTCACCGATAACTCGCCATCGCACTTGATGCCGTCCAAGTATTACCAAGCACATTCTTAGCCAACCCCGACTTGAGAGAACCCGGTTTGATAAATCTTTATTTGTTCGAGATGCCCGGTTCACCGGTAACATTGAATTGTGTCAAATTCCTACCGAGCAGGAAGTCCGGGCTGCCATTTCCACTCTTGATAGTTCCAAAGCCGCAGGTCCCGATGAATTTACTGCCGACTTCTATAAGAAAACATGGAGAATTATAAAGATGGAGGTGGTCCATTCCATTCGACCTTTTTCCTGGGGCAGGACATTCCATACTACTTTAATCATTCTAATATTGTTTTAATTCCTAAATCTGCTAAGGCTGAATCATGGAATCATTATAGGCCTATTAGTCTCTCTTCTGTTATCAGCAAGACCATCAGCAAGATCCTGGTTTCTAGATTGCAGCCTCTTTTGGATAAAATTATATCTCCCAGCCAATCTGCTTTTGTTCATGGCCGTTCCATTACTGACAATGTCCTTCTGGCCCATGAAATGCTTCTGGATTTGGATAGGAGTTGTAGAGGGGGGAATCTCATTTATAAGCTGGACATCAGTAAGGCCTATGATACTCTCCACTGGATTTTCTTCTGGATGTTTTATCTGCTAGGGGATTCTCTGAGCAGTTTTGTAATCTTATCCACAGATGGCTCCAGTCGAATAACCACTCCATTCTTATCAATGGTCAAGCATGGGGAAATTTTATTGCTTCTAGGGGTCTTAAGCAAGGAGACCCTTTGTCCCCCTCCCTTTTCATTTTGGCCATGGATTATTTTTCCAGGGTGCTCAATTCTCCTAACCATTCCCAGAACCTCTATAGATACCATCATAAGTCCAATATTCATATTTCCCACCTCATCTATGCTCGATGATGTGATTATTTTCTCCAATGCTCGAAGAATGCTCGTTAAGAATATTATGAAATGTCTCCAACATTTCCAGTCTTGCTCGAGTTTACAATTCAATGCTGATAAGTGCCAATTGATTTGCCACAAAAGAATGGCACTCAGTCATAAAAATTGGCTTCTTCAGTTTACTGGATTCAGAAGTTCTCCTGGCCCTCTTATTTATCTTGGTGTTCCATTATTTAGAGGGAGAGTTAAGCATGTTGACCTCATTTTTGATGAGGTCTTCTCTTCTCTCTTTAGTACTTAGGATCTAGCCTTAGGCTTTTCCTTTGACTATCTTAGAGGACTAGAGATGGAACCTACCCCTTTAGAAACTCAACCACTTCTTAACTCCCCGCAAACTCCACAAACTTGATTGTAGGCCCCTAATCACCTAGAGGGTTGAAATCAAATGTGGAAGTTTAAAGGATGAGTTCCTATAGGACTCTTTGGCCTTAGGACTGCCCTGGGTGGCCTGGTCTGGTGAGGGCTGACTTACACACACACTACACTTTCACACATCTCCTAAAACCACACCCATACCCAACTTGACCTCCTGACTCATGAAGGTGATTCACATGGATGGTTCTTAACCCCTAAGCCCTTGGCTAAGAGGGTTAGGAACAACATAATGAATACACAAAATGAGTCCTCTCATGGCTCATATGGGCTTAATATGACTTCATGGCTCAACCTAAACGATTCCATGTCACTTAAATTTGATTAATCTTCATTTTTTCAAAATTTCAGCTTTTGGCCCACGGACCCGGACCCTCCTAACCTACCAAAAGCCCTGAATAGCTCAAAATCTCCAAAATTCCTAAATCACCCAAAATTCATCAAAATTGATCTTAAACATTTCCATACCACTCAAATTGATCATTTACAGCAAAAAATACAAAAAATTCCAAAAATACCCCCAATACCCTCCAAATTACCAAAATACCCCTCTTGACCCAAAAATTCCCATAAAATTTCAGAAAATCACAAATATTCCCAATTTTATTTTGTTCAACTACACCATGGGCTGATTTTGTCAATTTACCCCACTTTTACCAAAACCCCCAATTTAACCCATTTTAAACCCAAGTGAACCCAATGTCAAATCAAACCTACCCAATTGACCCCAATTTTGGTCCAATTCAATTCTAAATTTCAATTCAACATCCCAAATGTCAATCTAGACCAAATTCAAGCCCAATTTTATTGACATTTGAATCCAATTTCACTTTTGACCTTAAAGACCAATTTTGACCCATGACCCAAACCTAACCCAAACTCACCCAATTCAACTCCAATTAACCCCAAATCTTTTCTAAATCCTCCTTAGCATCCCCACAAGCAAAACACTAACATGATTTGCCCAAAATTTGGACCCAAATCCCACTCAAATTCAACCCAAAGCTAAAAGGCCCAATTTTGACCTAAACCCAAACCTAACCCAAATGAGCCCAAACCCCAAAATCAAAACCCAAACAAAGTTGAAACCTCTTTGAAACACCCCCAAAAACATTTTTCAACATTAATTTTACATCAATTTCAACCTTAACCCAACATTTATTTGGCATGGCCCTTTGCAAATTTTTTTATCTAAAAGCCCATTCAACATAAAAGCTCATTCCCTTAAACCATTTTAAAAGCCCACATTTACCAAATTTTAAAAGCCCAAAGTCCATTACCAAGCCCACATGAAACCTTTTCTTCATCATTCCTTTGATAATCCTATTTGACCAAAGTCTTAAACCATCATGAAATCAACCCATTTGTAGCATCATGACAAATCCCATCAATGGAATCCAAAGTTTTCAAAATTCCAAATAACCCTTTTCCATGCAAGTGAGCCAACCTTTTCCCAAGCCATGAGCAAGCCAAATGAAGTCATGGAGCCATGAATAAGCCATATGCAAGCTATGGGGAGCCCTTTCCACCTCACCATGCCACTTATGGCAAGAAGAGGGGAGCCTTTCCTAAGCCTTCACTAAACCTTTTTAACCCCATTCATGAAACACTTTAACCAAAATTGGCCACCTCAACTTGGATGGGGACTTCAACACACATATGAGGCTGACCCAAATGATCTCACATCAGCCCAAATCAAGCCTTGGTGAGTGAACCAAGCCAAAACCATGAATTGACCCAAATTGGACCAAAAATGCTCCTTACACCCATGCCATTTAAATTCTTGACTTTACACATGGCATAACCCAATTGATTGCACCAAGATCAAGCTCAATCATGTGAGTTTTTCTCAGCAAAAAAACCTTGGTGAATGAACCAAGCCAACCCTCATGGCCACCCAAGCTCCACCATAACCTTCCTTATTTAAACCCCACCTCCATGACCAAGGAGAGGAGATGCAAGATTTACCTTGGGGAGACTATGCCAAATTGTTCCCAAAGCTTCTCCAAGCATTTCTAAGTTCAATCAAATCATTTCCAATTGAGGCCTCACCTCTTGGACAAAGGTATCAATTTTTTTCTCCTCCAACCGAGCATGTTTTAATTTTCTGTACTTATTCACATGTTTTAAGTATATCATCACCATATAGATGTGTGCTACTCAATTAGACGATCATTTTAAAAAAAAAAATCATTAAATTTCGTTGCGAATCGAGGGAGATATCAAGGTTTGAAGTTGGACGGTTTTGAGTGAATAGAACAAAGAAAGAGGAGCAAGCAGCTGTCCGATCAGGCATGTATCCCACGGACGGCGCCGATGGAGTTGGACGGCAGCTTTATCCGTGAACGAGCAACCACGCCAGCCAGGTAGCAGCGCGACACGTGTCATTTGAGCGGGAAATGCATTTTTTTTTATTTATTTTTGAACCTAAACTTCAAAAACTCATAACTTTTCATAGAAAACTCAAAAAAATAAAATAAAAATACCCTCTTGCTCACTGAAATGCGGAGAATAATGTGGAAGTGATTTTATATTTATTTGATGCATATTTTATTTTTAAGTAATTAAATAGTGTTTTCAATCATTCAATTCTCCATGCATGTATACAACTCATCAGAGCATGAGACCATAGGGCTTTTGAAGCCTTTGATCTTAGGAACATTCCCTGAATTTTTCAAGATCATAGGCCATCTCTATAAAGAGTTAAGTATTTTCCAAGTTTATGTCACTGTTTGTGGTATATTAATTCCAATAATTACCATGTTGTGAAATAAATTCTAAGAAAATTTGGTAATGTTCCTTAGGACCAGAGGACCCTATGAAAAATATATTTTGAGTTAACTCACTTGGAATGACCCTAATTGGCTTAAACACCCAAAATAGATCCCTAATTAATTAGAGCTAACCATACATCAAATTGACTTGAAATCAATTCTCCACTGACCTTTAGGGTCAGAGGAACCTACCATAAAAATTTGAGGCCAATTGGACTTGGTTAGCCCTACTAAATGGGTTGATTAAGCCATTTAGTCAATTTAAAATTTAAAAATTCATAACTTTCAAAATACTTTTTAAAAATTCACCAAATTGGTTTTGGAACCTCTCTGATATTAGGGGAATTTAAGAAAATTAAAATTTGAATTTTCTAAAAAAGTTGATTTTTTAATATTATTTTAATATTTTAATAATTAAAAAATAATAAAAATCACAAAAATAATAAAATTCACCAAAATGTCACATTTTGAATTTTAATCACTTAGGAACAAACCCCATGTTTTTCTTAGGTCTATTTAGTGAGATATTAAATTTTAAAGCTATAGGGTAATTTTAAAATTAAAAAAATGTATTTTCTAGCATTTTCACTAAAATAATTATAATAAATCATAGAAAAATCAGAAAATTACAAAATTTAATTCTCTGATTTCCTTGATATCAGAGAGATTTTTGAAAAATATAAAATTTATTTTTCAACATTTATTTTATTTTTAAATTAATTAATATTCCAAAACTTAAAATAATTATAATAAAAATAATATAATTCAAAAAATCACCAAAATTGGTCCAAGTGGTTCTCTGGTCATTAGGAATATCCCCTAATTTTCTTAAGGATAGAAACTTTCCCTTGGTCATGTTATTAAATTTTCTTTGGAAATCTCTATTTTCTACCAAGAATAATTATATAAATAAATTAAATACAGAAAAATCACATTTTCTCCTCTCATGTCTTTATTGACATATGAGTGAAGTCACATAAAAATTTCAAGTTCATTTGAGTTCAATTTAGTGAGTTATGAAATTATTAAGCTTAAAGGGTAAAGTGATAATTAAAATTTTTAATCCTTAATTAAAACTTTAGGTTTAATAAAAAATTAACAAGTAAAATATTTGATCCTAATCTGATTTGGATGATTGAAATTTAAATAATTAAAGGGTAGAAACCCATTAAGCAATTTAAAATGATTAAACCTTAATTAAATAATTGATTAAATTTGGAAGAATAATAAAATTGGAATTATTAAAATAGGGATATTATTAGGAAGAGATTTATTCTTTAATTTAAAAATCCCTAAATTAATTATCTCATTAATATTCAATTCTTAATTAAAATGATAACTCAAATTCAAAATATTAAAAGACTTAATCATTAAACTAAAATTAAATTATTAAACTCTTTTAAAAATTTCAATTAAAATTAAAAATAAAATTAAATTAAAAATTAAATTAAATTAAGTAAATTAAATTGGATTAAATTAAATTAAAATTAAAAGTTGAATTAAATTAAAGATTAAATTAAATTAAATTAAATTAAATAAACAAATTAAATTAAATTAAATGAATTAAATTAAATTAAATTAAATTAATAAAACCAAATTAAATTAAGTTAAACCAAATTAAAAATTAAATTAAATGAATTAAAATTAAATTAAATTAAATTAAATTAAATTAAATTAAATCAAATTAAATTAAAATTAAATCAAATCAAATTAATTTAATGTAACATCAAATCAAACTAAATTGAATTAAATTAAATTAAAACTCAATTAAATTAAATTAAATTAAATTAAGTTGAATTAAATATAACATCACCAAAGACATAAAGAATTCAAAATAAATCTAAAATAACTTGAACACTATTCCAAATTTAAACCCATTAATGGAAATTAAACTAAATCACAAACCATTTGAACACCAATTTACCCTCAAAAGCTTTAGTTATCATAACTCCTAAACATAATATTAAATGAAATGTTACTTCACCTATAAGATATTCAAATGTCCTAGTTCACTGAGCAAGATAACAAAACTTGAGATTCTTGGACGATTAATTCATTTGTATAATTAAATTCATTTGGACTTAAAACAATTCTAGCAATATTGAAAAGATGTTTAAGATTCTTCTTAAACACTTTCTCAATATGATAGGATGTTTATAAGAACAATTGAATTTAATTGTTCTTTGATGAAGAAAATCGTCTTCAAACAAAAACACAAGGAATCTAGACGTCATAGGAAATGACTAGCTATAGGATTAAGAATTTGGTAGAAAACCATAACCCTTACCTTAGCTTTACCTAGGAACTTGCTTAAATATTCTAATTGTGTTTTAAGTGCAGCTTGGGATGACGGGAAGACCCTCCAGGTACGCTTTTATTTTATTGCAATTTACTTTCTTGCAATTTACATTATTGCAATTTCATTAATCGCATCGCACTTACTTTTCTTGCATGATAAACAACTCGTTGCATGAAAACCCACACCTTTAAGATAGTCCCTAAAACCAAAACCAAAACTAAGTTAAAAGTCATTGCAAGATAAAATTCACCGCCACAACATTTCAAAATATAAAACAACTCAAAATTTAATCACAAAACGAACACAAAACTACAATTACAACTAAATTAAAACGTCCCGTTGGATGATCGGGAATACCTCGGATGATGTAACCTACGTGTTGCTAACGGGATTTCCCACGGTCTAAATGAAAGTGTGGAACTCATTCAGTTGAGTTTAGCAAATTCATCTGGACTAAGTGAATCCAATAAAAATAATGATGCCGGAAGGATGGAACCGTGGGATCTTAACCGGTGTCGTTATAATCAACTTTAAGATTTGTTTTAATTAAAATATTGAAAACACTTGGAAATTAAGATTTTCTCTAAACCAAAACACTTTTCTCATCCCCTGATTTATGACTTCTAAAATTGAACCTCTGCAACAACAAGGAGCTCGGAGCATGGTGGGCAGCACGGCCATCGTCATCAGCAAAACCTGAGTCTACTTCAGCAAAACTTTCCTAGAATTAAATAACAAAGCCATAGGACTTCGAGGTAGTTTCCCTAGTGCAACATAAATCCTCAACCCTTCGTTAGGCATTTGCATAGCAAATTAAGCCCTAACCGGTCTTAGGATTTCGAGGTAGTCGTCTGATACGACATAAACCCTCATATCTTCGAGGCTATTTGTATGATTCTGTCATATAAATATAAGCCCTAATTAATTAAAATTGACGAGATTAAAACATTAAATAAACATTAGGAATTCCCGAAATTCAAAGCCTAACATTAGGATAGTCTGGGAAGTCACTGAAGTTCACTTCGGGTTTGTGACATCCCCTACTCCTCTTCCTTTGGACTCCTAAAATAAAGCTGTTCCAAATTTGAGCTATTCCCTATTGAAATTTCCAAAATCCAATTGTTTGAAAACCTTAAACTTTGAAATTCTTGATAGCAAAACCACCGATCATTATCGAGAGTTTTCTTAGGTGATTCCCGTCACTTAAGATGTAATTAACTATAGGGGCTTGCCCTTATAGGGAACTTTAAGAACCCGAGTAATATAAACCCCGCTTAATTCATTTATATTAAGCGAGGGAACTTGTCGGCTTATAAAATTGGTTCGCAGACCAAACGGATGTCACAAATCTCCTAGTTTATTTAATCGAGCCCCATCATCAAGCAGTGTGTCTATTCTTCGGGATAGATACACGGTTTGTGGTGCGGTGCTCGTTTGTATAAACTATTTGGGATGTGAGATCGGTTTGATTTCATATCTTAAAATGTTCAAATTTAAAAATTATTTTTAAAATCAAATACTACCTTTTCAAATTATTTATTAAATTAAAAATTCGCCGACAATTTCTGTAGGCGACCCCTTTTCAAAACACACAACCTAAAAAATATGCCGACAAAGCAGACCCACTTTGACTCTATTCTCCAGAAGATTCACACTCAGCTGTCTAGCTGGTCCCATTCCTTCTTATCTAGTGGTGGGAGGATCACTCTCCTTAAAAGCATTCTTACTACCTTCCCTTCTTACACCATCCAGATGATAGCTATGACTAAATCAACTCAGCTGCAGATGGACATAATTTTTAATAGATTTTTGTGGTCTGGGAATAGGAGGTAACTGGATTGGACTTCCTGGCTTAAGGTGGCTAAACCTACTTGGGCAGGGGGTATTGGTGTTAAAAGTCT
>CM040436.1:540945-553445 GCA_022702705.1 Papilionanthe hookeriana x Papilionanthe teres | reverse complement strand
AAAATTGACTTTTGTGTCAAAAGTTGACATATTGGGTCAATGAGTTGGTCATTGTGTTAAGGATTAACTAGTTTGACCAAAGTTGTCTTTTGGTCAAAATTTGACCTATTTAGGTGAATGAGGCGGTCAGTAGGTCAAAAATTGACAATTTTGAGCAAAATTGACTTTTTGGTCAAAAGATGACCTATTGGGTAAATAGGTTGGTTATTGGGTCAATGATTAACCATTTTGGCCAAAGTTGACTTTTTAGTCAAAAGTTAACAAATTGGGTCAATTAGTTAGTCATTGGATGAAGGATTGAACATTTTCACCAAAGTAGACATTTAGGTCATTGTGTAAGAAATTAACCATTTTGACCAAATTTGACCTTTGGTCAAAAGTTGACCTTTTGTGTCAATGAGGTGGTGGTCATTAGGTCAAAAATTGACAATTTTGACCAAAATTGACTTTTTTGTTCAAAAGTTGACCTAATGGATTAATAATTGGTTATCATGTCAAAAATTTACTATTTTGACCAAAATTGACATTTTAGTCAAAAGTCGATATATTGGGTCGATGGGTTGGTTATTGGGTCAAGGATTGACAATTATGACCAAAGTTGACTTTTTGGTCAAAGATTTACTTATTGGGTTAATAATTGGTCATTAGATCAAAAATTGTCTATTTTGACCAAAAAGTTGACTTTTTAGTCAAAATATGACCAATTCGCCAATGGGTTAGTCATTGGGTAAAAAATTAACCATTTTTAATAAAGTTGACTTTTTATCAAAAGTTAAGCTAATTGGTTAATGGGGGTCATTAGGTCAAAATTTGACTATTTTGACCAAAATTGACTTTTTGGTCAAAGGTTGACATATTGGGTCAATGAGTTGGTTGTTGGGTCAAGGTTTGACCTTTTTGAGAAAAGTTGACTTTTTGGTCAAAAGTTAACATATTGGGTCAATGGGTTGGTCATTGGGTGAAGGATTGATAATGATGACCAAAGTTGACTTTTTGGTCAGAGATTTACTTATTGGGTCAATAATTGGTTATTAGATAAAAAATTGTTTATTTTGACCTAAAAAGTTGACTTTTCGGTCAAAATTTGACCAATTTAGTTAATGGGTTGATCATTGGGTCAAAAATTGACCATTTTGACCAAAGTTGACTTTTTGGTCAAAAGTTGACATATTTGGTCAATGGGTGGTCATTAGGTCAAAAATTGACTATTTTCACCAAAATTGACTTTTTTGTTAAAATTTAATTTATTGGGCAATGGGTTGTCATTGGCTCAATCATTGACCATTTTGTCTAAAGTTGTCTTTTTGGTCAGAGATTGACTTATTGGGTCAATAATTGGTCATTAATTCAAAAAATTGACTATCTTGGTCATTAGGTCAAAAATTAATTATTTTGACCAAAATTAAATTTTTGGTCAAAAGTTAAGCCATTGGGCCAACATGAAGGTCATTATGTCAGAAGTTGACCATTTTGACTAAAATTAACTTTTTTGGTCAAAAGTTGACATATTTTGGTCAAAAGTTGACTTATTGGTCAGAAGTTGACTTATCAATCGACCAAAGTTGATTTTTTGGTCAAAAGTTGACTTATTGGGTCAATTGGTGGTCATTCAGCCAAGAATTGTCTATTTGGTCAAAAGTTGACCTATTGGGTCAATGGGTTTGTCATTGGGTTAATGATTGAATATTTTAACCAAAGTTGACTTTTTGGTCAGAGATTAATTTATTGAGTGAATAATTGGTCATTAGAACAAAAATTAACTATTTTGACCAAAATTTACTTTTTGGTCAAAAACCGACATATTGGGACAATGAGTTGGTCTTTGGGTCAATGGGGTGGTCATTGGGTCAGAAATTGGACATTTTTACCAAAGATTACTTTTTTGGTCAAAAGTTGACCTATTTTAACCAAAATTGAATTTTTGGTCAAAAGTTAACCTGTTGGGTCAACGGGGTGGTCATTGGGTTAGATATTGACAATTTTGACCAAAATCGACTTTTGGTCAAAAGTCGATTCTATTTGGTCAATGAGTTGGTAATCGGGTCAAGAATCGACCATTTTGATCAAAGATGACTTTTTGGTCAAAAGTAGACTCTATTGGGTCAATGGGTTGGTCATTGGGTTAAAAATCGACCATTTTAACCAAAGTTGACTTTTCGGGTAAAAGTTGACCTATTTGGTTAATGAATTTGTATATTTATGTATACATACATAAATATATATATATGTAAATTTATGTATGTATATATATATATATATATATATATATATATATATATATATATATATATATACATATATATATATATATATATATATATGCATGAATTTACATATATATATAATATTATTTTTTTATTTAAATATTTTTTGTAAAGTATATTATTTATAAATAAAATTTAATTATAAAAAGATTTAATAATTAAATAAATTATAATTTAATATATACATATAGTATATTATTTATAAATATAATTTAATAATAAAAATATTTAATTGTTAAAAAAATTATAAATAAATAAATATATAATTATGTTTATATAAATTTTAATAATATTATTTTTTTAATTTAAATATTTTAAGTATAGTATATTATTTTTAAATATAATTTAATTATAAAAATATTTAATAGTTAACAAAATTGTATATAACTATATTATATAAAATTATTTCTTTATTTTAAATGTTTTATGTATAACTTTTTATTTATAAATATAATTTAATTATAAAAATATTTAATTGTTAAGTAAATTATAAATAAAAATATATATAGGTATATATATATATATATATATATATATATATATATATATATATATAATATAATATAATTTTTTTATTTTAAAGTTTTTAAGTATAGTATATTATTTATAAATATAATTTAATTATAAAAATATTTAATAGTTAAATAAATTATAAATAAATAAATATATATATTTATATATAATTATAAATATATATTTATATATATATACATATATATGTATATATAAATATATATATATAATATTATCTTTTTAATTTAAATATTTTAAGTATAGTATATAATTTATAACTATAATTTAATTATAAAAATATTTAATAGTTAAATAAATTATAAATAAATAAATATATATCTCTATAAATATATATATATATATAATATTTTTTTATTTTAAATATTTTAAGTATATCATATTATTTATAAATATAATTTAATTATAAAAATATTTAATAATTAAAAAATAATATATATATATAAGTATATATTAATATAAATATAGTTTAAATATAGAAATATTTAATAGTTAAATAAATTATAAAGAAAAATGTAAATATATGTATATATATATATATATATATATATATATATAATATTTTTTTATTTTAAATGTTTTATGTACAAGTATATTATTTATAAATATAATTTAATTATAAAAATATTTAATAATTAAATAAATTATAAAAAAAAAATTTGGTCAATGGGTTTGTCATTGGATCAAGGATTGACCATTTTCACCAAAGTTCTCTTTTTGGTCAGAGATTAACTTATTGGGTCAATAATTGGTCATTAATTCAAAAATTGACTATTTTGACCAAAATTTACTTTTTGGTCAAAAATTGACCTATTGGGTCATTGGGTTTGTCATTAGATCAAAGATTAACCATTTTGACCAAAGTTAACTTTTTTGTCAAAGATTGACTTATTGGGCCATTAATTCAAAAATTGTTTTTTTAACCAAAATTGACTTTTTGGTCAAATGTTGACCTATTAGGCCAGTCGGTTGGTCATTTGGTCAAGGATTGACCATTTTGACCAAATTTGACTTTTTGGTCAAATGATGACCTATTGGGTCAATGGGTTGGGCATTAGTCAAAGATTAATCATCTTGACCAAAGTTGACTTTTTGGTGAGAGATTAGTTTACTCGGTCAAAAATTGGTCATTAAGTCAAAAATTGACAATTTTAATCAAAATTGACTCTTGGGTCAAAAGTTGACATGATGGGTCAATGAGTTGGTCATTGAGTCAAGGATTGAAAATTTTGACCAAAGTGGTATTTTGGTCAAAATTTAACCTATTTAGGTCAATGAGGCGGTTAGTAGGTCAAAAATTAACAATTTTGAGCAAAATTGACTTTTTGGTCAAAAGTTGACCTTTTGGGTCAAGGATTAACCATTTTGGCCAAAGTTGACTTTTTAGTCAAAAGTTAACAAATTGGGTCAATTGGTTGGTTATTGGAAGAAGGATTAAACATTTTCACTAAAGTTGACATTTAGGTCATTGTTTAAGAAATTGATAATTTTGACCAAATTTGACTTTTGGTCAAAAGTTAACCTTTTGGGTCAATGAGGTGGTCATTAGGTCAAAAAATGACAATTTTGACCAAAATTAACTTTTTTGTTCAAAGGCTGACCTAATGGATCAATAATTGGTAATTATGTCAAAAATTTACTATTTTGACCCAAATTGACTTTTTAGTCAAAAGTCGATCTATTGGGTCAGTGGGTTGGTTATTGGGTCAAGGATTGACAATTATGACCTTGACTTTTTGGTCAAATATTTACTTATTGGGTTAATAATTGGTCATTGGGTCAAAAATTGTCTATTTTGACCAAAAAGTTGACTTTCTGGTCAAAATATGACCAATTTGGCCAGCGGGTTGGTCATTGGGTCAAAAATTTAAATAATTTAAGTATACTATATTATTTTTAAATATAATTTAATTATAAAAATAGTTAATAGTTAACAAAATTATAAATAACTATATATATATATATATATATATATTTAATAATATTTTTAATTTTAAATATTTTAAGTATAGTATATTATTTGTAAATATAATTTAATTATAAAAATATTCAATAGTTAAATAAATTAGAAATAAATTTATATATATGTGTATATATAAATATAGATATATATATATATATATATATATATATATATATATATATATATATATAAATTTATATAAAATTATTTCTTTAATTTAAATATTTTAAGTATTGTATATTATATATAAATATAATTTAATTATAAAAATATTTAATAGTTAAATAAATTTAAAAAAATAAATAAATATACTTATATATAAATATATATATATATATATATATATATATATATATATATATATATATATATATATATATATATATACATACATATATATGTATATATAAATTTATATAATTTTATTTTTTTATTTTAAATATTTAAAGTATAGTATATTATTTATAAATATAATTTATTTATAAAAATATTTAATAATTTAATAAATTATAAATAAAAATATATAATATTATTTTTTATTTTAAATATTTTAAGTATGGTATATTATTTATAATATAATTTAATTATAAAAATATTTTATAATTAATTAAATTATAAATAAATAAATTTATATATATATATATATATATATATATATATATATATATATATAAATTTATATAATTTTTTTTATTTAAAATGTTTTAAGAATATTATATTATTTTTAAATATACTTTAATTATAAAAATATTTAAAAGTAAAAAAACTATAAATAAATAAATATAAATATGTATATATTTAAAAATATATATATTTATATATATGTATAAATTTAAATAATATTATTTTTTTATTTTAAATATTTTAAGTATAGTATATTATTTACAAATATAATTTAATTAGAAAAATATTTAATAGTTAAATATATTATAAATAAATATATATATATAAGTATGTATAAGATATATATATTTATAATTTTATTTAATATTATTATTTAATTTTAAATATTTTAATTATAGTATAATATCTATAAATTTAATTTAATTAAAAAAATATTTAATAATTAAACAAATTATAAATAAAAATATACATATATATTATTTTTTTAATTTAAATATTTTAAGTATAGTATATTACTTATAAATATAATTTAATTATAAAAATATTTAATAATTAAATAAATTATAAATAAAAATATCTAAATAATTATATGTAAATATATACTTATATATAAATATTTACATAAAATTTAATTTATATTATTTTTTTATTTTAAATATTTTAAGTATAAAGTATTATTTATAAATATAATTTAATTATAAAAATATTTCAAATTTAAATAAATTATAAATAAATAAATAAATTTATGTATATATAAATATAAATATATATTTATATATTTATATATACATATATATGTATATAAAATTTTTAATAATATTGTTTTTTAAATTTAAATATTTTAAGTAGAGAAAATAATTTTTTAATATAATTTAATTATAAAAATATTTAATATTTAAAAAATTATAAATAAAGATATATATATATATATATATATATATATAATTAAATTTATAAATAAAAAATTATAAATAAAGATAAAAATTTATATAATATTATTTTTTTATTTTAAAAATTTTAAGTTTAGAATATTATTTTTAAATATAATTTAATTATTAAAATATTTAGTAGTTAAATTAATTATAAATAAGCACATATATAGGTATATATAAATATATATATATAAATATATATACAAATATATATTTATATTTATATATACATAAATTTATTTATTTATAATTTATTTAAATTTGAAATATTTTTATAATTAAATTATATTTATAAATAATACATTATACTTAAAATATTTAAAATAAAAAAATAATATAAATTAAATTTTTTATAAATATTTATATATAAGTATATATTTACATATAATTATTTAGATATTTTTATTTATAATTTATTTAATTATTAAATATTTTTATAATTAAATTATATTTATAAGTAATATACTATACTTAAAATATTTAAAATAAAAAAATAATATGATACAAATCTTTATACATATATATATAAATATATATATATATATATATATATATATATATATATATATATATATATATATATATATATATATATATATATATATATATATGTATATATATATATGAATTTTTATATACCTATATATATTTTTAATTATAATTTATTTAATTAATAAATATTTTTATAATTAAATTATATTTATAAAAAATATACTAGACTTTAAACATTTAAAATAAAAAAATTATTATATATATTTATATTTATAATTTATTTAATTATTAAATATTTTTATGATTAAATTATATTTATAAATAATATACTATACTTAAAACATTTAAAATAAAAAAATAATTTTACAAAAATATAAACATATATATATGTATAAATATATATATTTATATATACACATATATATTTATTTATTTTTAATTTATATAACCATTTAATTTATATATGTATATGTATATGTATATATATATATATATATATATATATATATATATATATATACATATATATATATACATATATATATATACATATATACATATATATATACATATATATCGGTGGTTTTCATCAATGACGGCTAGGGTTTCGCTCTTGGGGTTTCATGGCGATTCGCGGGCGAACTCCGTCGTTTAGGCGTGCTGTCCCTCAGTCTGGTCTTCTCCCGGGCGATCGCCGTCGCCCGGGCTTCGGTGATCTCTCCCCTTTTTGCTCTCTCGTTGTTTTCTTTACTTTTTTTGTTTTCTCGTGATGGAGCGTAACTACGCCAACGCCGTCACGGGGGCTCTCTTATGACCTCCGGGAACCACTCTTGCTATTTCCCACAATCTTTTCATGAGGCTTGGGAGATGGGTGGGGGTGAGTATAGTTTCATCAAGAAGCTCGGAAGGAAAAATGGCAAGCCTGCTCTTTTCTTTCGGAGGAGGAGACTAACATTCTTGCTTCTTCATGTCGTTTTGTGTTGATTGGCAAGTTTCTTTATGGTCATCCGAAGTTAGACATCATCCGGAAGGAGTTTGACTCCCTAAAGCTCACTGGCGCCTGGAAGATAGGTTCGGTCGATGGTAGGCATATCCTTATAGATCTAACTAACGATGTCGACTACACAAATGTTTTTGCTCGTAAAGTTCTGAAAATTGACAATAGGTATATGCGTATTCTAAAATGGAGCGTTGATTTCAACCCCAAAGTCGAATCCTCGTTATTCCAGATCTGGATAAAATTTCCCGAGTATAAGTACCATCTTTTTAACCACGAAATTCTTTATTCTCTTGCAAAAGGTTTTGGTACGCCTCTTAGAGTAGATGATCCTACGGTTGATCGTTCAAAGCCCGCAGATGCTTGTTTTTTAGTTGAGAGGGACATCACCCAGCCCTATCCGGACGAAGTATGGATAGGTTCCTCTCACACTGGATACTGGCAGCAGGTTATTATGGGCTCACACCCACCTTATTGCTCTCACTGTGCTATGTTTGGCCACTCCCCTTCGATTTGTTATAGACTTCACCCCCATCTTAAACCTACTACTTTGCCCACAGCCACCATTCACACTACCCAACAGCCTCTACCCGCTGAGCCCCCTTCACTAATACCTGCTGCATCTACTGTCACTCCACCTCTAAACCTCCCCATTATCTCCCCTGTTATCATCCCCCCGACCAAACCTTTATCCTCTTTGGAGGAAGATTGCAGTTCAAACGCTAATAACCCAAACAAGGTTGAGGCTTCTTTTAACACTCATGTTCCTACACCTTTAGATGACCAAGTTGATCCTCCCTGTGATCAGGGGACCTCCCCATGTCACAATGCATCACCTACTTTGATCTTTCCTTTGGAAAACTCAACCCCTTTATGTTCAACTCCCAACAACACTTCTCCTTGCAAACCCAACAATGTCCTGGGTTTGGATGACACAAACCAATCATTGGATAAAAATGGTGATGCTAATTCCCACCACAGCTCTACTGGTGAACTGTCTTTAACAGTTGAAGATGATCAAAATATCCAGATTTTGCTTCCTGATGTTGTTCCTTCTGATCTAAATACGTTAAATTTTGGATCTGAAGTTTATCCTCTCTCTGACTCTGTCCCGCTTCCTACTCCTTGTGTTCTCAAAGAGACTAGCAATCATGCTGAGTCTACAGGAACGTCACAAAATCCTCCCACATCTACCTAACTTATAGACAAGCAAGTCCACATCAACACAACACCTGCTGTTGTTGAATCTTGTTATAATGTTAATGATTCTACTATATTGGAGGCACACTCTGATATGGAAACTGAATGGATTATTCAAAAGTCTAAAAGGAAAAGAAGTAAGAAACAATTTCCTGGAACCATATTAAGTACTGAACAAGTTGCCCCTAGTTTGTCTGAAAGTGAAATTTTACCTCCCTCTTCTAGGACAACTAGAAGAGGTGGAAAGCATCATGTCTAACATTATGGTTTGGAATATTAGGGGAGTGGCTGATCCTCCCTCCCTTAAGCGTCTGAAGCACCTTTGTAGGATCCATCACCTGGATATATTTGCCATTTTAGAGCCTATGGTCATTAATAATAAAGAGAAAATCTTTAAATATTTCCCTCTTTACTCTTACCATTGCAACTATAATAATAAAATTTGGGTGTTTTGGAAAAAAACATCAATCTTCATATCATTGAAGATGATAAACAATTTGTGCTTGCTCATTATAATTATGATTGTTTCAATGGTTGGTTAACTTTTGTTTATGCTAGCACCATTCTTGCTGATAAGTACATCCTCTGGAATAAGCTCATTGCCATAGGAAATTCTATTAATGATAGCTGGTTTGTTGGAGGGGATTTTAACATGGTCATGTCCGTTTCTGAAAGGAGAGGGGGAGCCAACATTGACTCTAATTTAATGCATAAATTCTGTGAGAGCATCTCTCAGGCCAGTCTCTATGACTTGGGGTTCACTGGTCCTCCTTTCACATGGAGAAGAGGTCTGCTTTTTCAAAGATTAGATAGATTTTTTGGTAACCCCAATTTTTTTAACTATTATAAACTCTTTAGGGTTCAACATCTCAGTCATGCTTCCTCTGACCATAATCCCCTTCTCTTACATCTTGCTTTTCACTCCAAACCAGTGAGATCCCCCTTTAAATTTTTAAATATCTGGACTACTCACCCCACTTTTCTTGATCTTATTAAAGCTCTGTGGCAACCTATGAGATGTGGTTCTCCATGGTTTGTTTTGTGGCAGCTTCATAAGAAGGTTGCTGCTGGGCTTAAGAACTGGAATCATGAGGTCTTTGGTAACATTCATACTAGAGTGGCTAACTCTTTGCGTACTGTCAATAACTTAGAAGCTAATGTTATTATGTTTGCCGAGAATGTGCAGGAGCTTGCTCATGCCCAATGCATTCTTCTTGCTGATATAGCTCTTGAGGAAGATCTTCTCATGCAAAAAGCTCATGATATTCATTTCACTAAAGGGGACACAAACACTAATTATTTCCATGCTAAGATCAAAAATAGGATAAACAATAATATCATTAACCAAATCAATGATTGTGATGGCAATGTTCTTAATGACTCTTTGGACATTGGTAGGAGTGCTGTTAGTTATTTTTCTACTTTATTTAATAGTAATGTGCAGGTTTCTTGCTTTAATGGCAATCTCTTTAATGCTGATAAAGAATATGTTACCTCTATTGGCCTCACTGATGTCCCCTCTGAGGAGGAGATTTATATTGCTTTAAAGAGCTTAAATTCTAATAAAGCACCTGGTCCTGATGGTTTTACCTCTTGCTTTTATATCAATTGTTGGGATGTTATTAAAAAAGAATTCATTATGGCTATACAAAGTTTCTTTTGGGGGATGACCTTTGCAATTATTTTTCAACAGACTTTGATTGTGCTTATCCCAAAAGGCAATGATAGATCTAAATGGAATAACTTTAGACCTATTTCCTTAACATCTGTGTTATCTAAAGTAATCAGTAAAATTTTGGTCGCAAGGCTGCAACCACATCTTGACAAGCTGGTATCTCCTCATTAATCTGCCTTTATTAAAGGTAGGGAGATCACAGATAACATACTGCTGGCCCAAGAGCTTCTTGAAGATTTGGATAGGAAGTGCAGAGGAGGTAATATCATTCTGAAACTTGACATCAAAAAAGCTTTTGACACTATTAATTGGGACTTCATACTGAATGTTTTGTCCGCAGCAGGCTTTAATGTTAATTTCTGCCTTTTAATTAAAAGATGGCTATACAACAATCACTATAGCATCTTGATCAATGGCAGCTCTCATGGTTTCTTCTCTGCTAATAGAGGTATTAAGCAGGGAGACCCCCTATCTCCGGTCATCTTTATCATTGCATTTGATTACCTGTCTAGACTGCTTAATAATCCTCATATCAATGCAAGTGCTTATTTCACTAACAAGGCTCATTTTCCTGTTAGCCACTTGGCTTATGCTGATGACATTGTGGTGTTCTCTAATGCTTCTAAGGTTACTATTAAAGCCTTGATGAAAACCTTAGGTGATTTTGAGAAGGCTTCTGGTATGACTTTTCACAAGGATAAGTGTCAAATTTTCTTCAGCAAGCACTTATCTCATGCACATCAATTATGGGTTACCAATCACACTGGTTACATTGCTGCTAAGCTTCCTCTTAAGTATTTAGGTGTTAATCTTATTAGGGGTAGATGTAAACAAATTCAAATGGATGATGTTATTGACAAAGTTAAGCAAAAAATTTTTCACTGGAACAATTCTTTCTTGTCTAATGGAGGTCGTTTAACTCTGCTGAATAGTGTTCTGCATAGCATTCCCCTATATGCTCTTCAAGTTTTTAATGCAAAGAAAAGCTCCATTACTTTACTTGAAAAGGTTTTCAATAGATTTCTTTGGGAAGGTGGGGGGCCAAGAAACATTGGCTCTCCTGGCGTAGGCTGTGTAAGCCTAAGTTTGCTGGGGGGTTGGGCTTCAAAGCCCTACCCCATATTGTTGATATAAACATGTGTAAGTTGTGGTATAAGTTTAGACTTACGGAATCGATTTGGGCTAATTACATGCATGCTAAGTAATGCAGTATCGATCATCCTGCTGTTGTTAAGTGGAAATCTGGTGATTCTAAAATATGGAAGGCTATCCTGACTCTTAGGACTAAAGCATCACAGGCTATGTTTTGGGATATTGGTGATGGGAAAGTTTCCTTTTGGCATGATAGTTGGGGTAGTCCTAATCTCTGTCTGGATGCACAGTCACCTATTCAGGATAAACTTTTGGTTGCTGATTGTTGGTCTCATGGGAATTGGGACATTTCTAAGCTTAGGTATCTGGTTGGTATTGATTCGCTTAGGCTTATCAGCCAAATTCCTATAAGAACTTCTCATCATGACAAACCTATTTGGAAGAAAAATTTGCAGCTCTCTGCTAGCAAGCATCTTTACAATATGTTTAATACCTTCTCTATTGCTAATTGGGGGATTGAGATTTGGAATCCTATTTTTACCCCCTCTATTTCTTTTTTTCTTTGGAGGTACTTTTCTCTGTTATTACCATTGGATGATATTTTGAAGCTCAAAGGCTTGAAATTGGCTTCCATATGCCTCGCTCGTTTAAATGATGAGGAGTCCTCTCCTCATTTATTTTTTAAATGTCCTTATTCTAAAAGCATTTGGAACGAAGTCGTTGTTTTTTT
>CM040436.1:475945-535945 GCA_022702705.1 Papilionanthe hookeriana x Papilionanthe teres | reverse complement strand
TCATTTTACAATGAGTCAATACCCTTATGACCTAAAAAGTCAACTTTGGTCAAAATGGTCAAACCAGACCTAATGACCAACCCTGTTGACCCCATAGGTCACCCTTATGACCTAAAAAGTCAACTTTGGTCAAAATGGTCAAACCAGACCTAGTGACCAACCCTATTGACCCCATAGGTCAATCTTTTGACCTAAAAAGTCAACATTGGTCAAAATGGTCAAACCAGACCCAGTGATCAACCCTGTTGACCCCATAGGTCACCCTTATGACCTAAAAAGTCAACATTGGTCAAAATGGTCAAACCAGACCCTGCGACCAACCATGTGGACCCCATAGGTCACCCTTTTGACCTAAAAAGTCAACTTAGGTCAAAATGGTCAAACCAGACCCAGTGACCAACCCTGTTGACCCCATAAGTCACCCTTATGACCTAAAAAGTCAACATTGGTCAAAATGGTCAAACCAGACCCACTGACCAACCCTGTTGACCAGTTCACCCTTATGACCTAAAAGTTAACTTTGGTCAAAATGGTTAAACCAGACCTAGTGACCAACCCTGTTGAACCCATAGGTCACCCTTATGACCTAAAAAGTTAACTTTTGTCAAAATGGTCAAACCAGACCCAATGACCAACCCTGTTGACGCCATAGGTCAACCTTATGACCTAAAAAGTCAACTTTGATCAAAATGGTCAAACCAGACCCAATGACCAACTCTGTTAACCCCATAGGTCACCCTTATGACCTAAAAAGTCAACTCTGGTCAAAATGGTTAAATCAGACCCAATGACCAACACAGTTGACCCCATAGGTCACCCTTATGACCTAAAAAGTCAACTTTGGTCAAAATGATCAAACCAGACCCAATGACCAAACCTGTTGACCCATAAGTCAACTCTTTCACCCAATAACACATTTAAAACCCCAAATGACAAAATCACAAATACTGGACATTTTAAAATTAAATGATCAATTTGAGTCGACTTAGGTCAACCTGAGTCAAAATTGGTCAACACCTATCTATTTTTGATTAAAATAGATAAAAATGAAATAAAAACAACAAAATTAATCAAATAATTAATTTCAAAATTATTTTGATTAATTAAAATGATTAATGATTTAATTTTTAATATTTTAATTAAATGACATAATTAATTAAAATGAAAATTAAATTAAAATCATAAAATGACAAAAATAATAAAATTAATCAATTAATTATTTTGAAATTATTTTCAATTAATAAATTGATTAATAAAATATTTTTCAATAATTTTAATTAATAAAATAATTAATTAAAATGGAAATTAAAAAAGAAATGAAATGATACATAGCCTTCTCATTATTAGTTAGGCTAAACCCATCTTAAGGCATAATTAAAACATAATTAAGCCCACTTTAAATCAACTTAGCCATGGGTTAACACCCATCATGATGCATGGGGTGAGGTGTCTCTTCCTCCTTCACCCTAAGCTTCATTTAGCCATGAGGTGGCCGACCAACATGAGGCCTAACCTCCCACCTCCCAAGCCACCAAATGGAAGGAAAACTATGCATGAAACCCCCCTTACCATGGTTAGAAGCAATGATGAGGGATAAGCTTGTGTGTCACCATTTGCCAAGCTTAAGAGATGATGTGTAAGCTCCCTAAGAAGAGTAGAGGCAGCTCACCATGCACCTCTTGCATGAGCCAATGGGGGAGAGCCAAAGGAATGGGAAGTCATCATGGAAAGCTTAGGAAGAAGCATCAATGCCTATCTTCAGCCAATTTCTTCACCCAATGGACTGATAGAGGAGATAACTACTCCCCTAGATCAACCAAAACTCAGCCATGGCCTCCCCTTGGCTATAAAAGAAGCCCAAACCGAGCCTAGTAAAAGGAGAAGAAAAAATTAGGGAGACCCATAGGCTGCCCAAATCCTCTTGCCCCCAACATAAGAACTCTTCCTATAAGTCTCAGCAATCTATTAAGATCAAATCCAAGCCGTAGATTGAGCTTATTTGAGCCAATTTGATCAAATTTCAAAAACAGACCAAATTAGGTACTTCTTCAAAATTCTCCCCTAAGCCCGACTTCTGGATCAAATTGCTGCATGAATAATCTTCCATTGGGGTCCTAGAAGGCAACCACAAGGTCTGATCTAGCTTGATTTGCTTGTGGCAAAGGTATGGAATTTTTCTTTACAAAATAATTTGTATTTTCGATATATCATGTGTTATACTAGCCCAGAAGTGTATCATCACCATATGGATGGATACTTCTCATCCAGATGATCATTTAAAAAAAATCACTCAATTTCGTTGAGAAATGAGTGAGATATTGAGTTTTAAAGTTGGACGGTTCGAATATTTTTGAATTTTTGGGGGATTTATCTCCGCCGTCCGTTCCCGTGTTTTGGAACGGACGGCGCTGATCTAATGATCCGGTGTCCGCTGTTCCGCGCCGCGCACCGGATCCTCCCGCTCATTCGACGGTACGAGGACACGTGTCGCGCCGTCAAATTTTCTGGCCTAGGTTAATTCAGATTAACCTTAAAATCTTCAAAAATCCATATCTTTTGATCCAGAGGTCATAAAAATAAAATAAAAGTACCTCTGGAAAGCTCTTGAAGAGGAGAAAATTATGAGACCAAAATCATAATTTTGTTCTCAGTATTTAATTTTTAATTAATTAAATACTCTCTGGAGCATTTTAATTATTAAAAATTATTTATGAATAAAAAAATTATGAAACTTTGAGGCATTTATCTTTATGTTCTTAGGAACCTTCCATGATTTTTCCAAGGACAGAAAACATGTATAAGACACCTTTCTTTAATTTTCAAGTTTCTATGTAATTATTTCAAATAATAATTATAAAAAATTGAAAATTAAGAAAAATAAAATGCAAATGACTAGAAATGATAGGGCAACAGACAATAACCCTAAGAAAACTATTTCTAAGTCATAGAAATTATCTTGAATGGTATTTTGAAATTTAGGGTTGAAATTCTTTATTAATTAAATAATTTTAATCCTAAAAATAACCCTTTATAAATTTAACCTATTTTCATCAACAATCAAAGTTTGAAAATGATTCTAGTCTATGATAGACTAATGATAAACTTCACTTAAGTCTAAAATGACCAAATTAGACTTAATTAGGTTTAAAAATAACATTTAAATCCATTAAACCTTACTTAAATTAGGTTTAATATAAAAATTAAATTTTTAATTAGGTTTAAGGACATATTAAACTTAATTAACCAAAAATCAAATCATTTAATTAAGTTTAAAGACAAATTAAGCTTAATTAACCCATTAATCCTTACTTAAATTAGGTTTAATATAAAAATTAAATTTTTAATTAGGCTTAAGGACATATTAAACCTAATTAACCAAAAATCAAATCTTTTAATTAAGTTTAAAGACAAATTAAGCTTAATTAACCCATTAAACCTTACTTAAATTAGGTTTAATATAAAAATTAAATTTTTTTATTAGGTTTAAGGACATATCAAACCTAATTAACCAAAATCAAGTCTTTTAATTAAGTTTAAAGACAAATTAAGCTTAATTAACCCATTAAACCTTACTTAAATTAGGTTTACTATAAAAATTAAATTTTTAATTAGGTTTAAGGACATATTAAACCTAATTAACCAAAATCAAATCTTTTAATTAAGTTTAAAGACAAATTAAGCTTAATTAACCCATTAAACCTTACTTAAATTAGGTTTAATATAAAAATTAAAAATTTTTTATTAGGTTTAAGGACATATTAAACCTAATTAACCAAAATCAAGTCTTTTAATTAAGTTTAAAGACAAATTAAGCTTAATTAACCCATTAAACCTTACTTAAATTAGGTTTAATATAAAAATTAAATTTTAATTAAGTTTAAAGACACATTAAACTTAATTAACCAAAATAAAACTTTTTAATTAAGTTTAAAGAGAAATTAAGCTTAATTAATTAAACCTTACTTAAATTAGGTTTAAATACAGAAATTAAATTTTAATTAGGTTTAAAGACTTATTAAACCTAATTAACCAAAACCAAACCTTTAATTAAGTTTAAAGACATATTAAACTTAATTAACCTCCTTACACATAAGGTTTGATCAAACATAAACCCTAATTAGGTCTAACCCATTAAACCTAATTAAATCATTAAACCTTAACTAACTAAGGTTTAATCAAAGTTAAAACCTAATTAGGTCTAACCCATTAGACCTAATTAAACCATTAAACCTTAACTAACTAAGGTTTAATCAAACTTAAAACCTAATTAGGTCTAACCCATTAGACCTAATTAAACCATTAGACCTTAACTAACTAAGGTTTAATCAAACATAAACCTAATTAGGTCTAACCCATTAGATCTAATTTAACCATTAGACCTTAACTAACTAAGGTTTAATCAAACATAAACTTTAATTAAGTCCAACTCATTAGACCTAATTAAACTATTAAGTCTTAACTAAGTAAGACTTAATCAAACACAAATCCTAATTAAGTCTACTACATTAGACTTAATTAATTTTTAAACCTTAATCAACTAAGGTTTAATTAGACCTAAATCAGTCCAAGTCCAACATAACCTAAACATAAACTTAAACCTAACTTGAGTCCAATCTAACTTGAACTCAAGTTAACCTAAACCTTAGGTTCAACCCACATTGAACCTAATCTAACCTAACCTAACTTGAGTCCAATCTAACTTGAACTCAAGTTAACCTAAACCTTAGGTTCAACCCACATTGAACCTAACCTAAACTTAAACATAACTTGAGTCCAATCTAACTTGAACTCAAGTTAACCTAAACCTTAGGTTCAACCCACAGTGAACCTAACTTAAACCTAACTTAACTTGAGTCCAATCTAACTTGAACTCAAGTTAACCTAAACCTTAGGTTCAATCCACATTAAACCTAACTTAAACCTATCCTAACTTAAATCCAATCTAACTTGTACTCAAGTTAACCTAAACCTTAGGTTCAACCCACATTGAACCTAACCTAAACCTAACTTAACTTGGGTCCAATCTAACTTGAACTCAAGTTAACCTAAACCTTAGGTTCAACCCACATTGAACCTAACTTAAACCTAACCTAACTTGAGTCCAATCTAATTTGAACTCAAGTTAACCTAAACCTTAGGTTCAACCCACATTGAACCTAACCTAAACATAACCTAACTTGAGTCCAACCTAACTTGAACTCAAGTTAACCTAAACTTTAGGTTCAACCCACATTGAACCTAACTTAAATCAAAACCTTAACTTAAGTTCAACCCATATTGAACTTAAGTCGACCTTAAGTCAACCTTAAGTCTAGGTTCAACCCGACTTGAACCTAACTTAACCTAAATCAAAACTTAAGTTCAACCCATATTGAACTTAAGTCGACCTTAAGTCTAGGTTCAACCTAAGTAGAACCTAACTTAATCCAAGTTAAACCTTAACTTAAGTTCAATCCATATTGAACTTAAGTCGACCTTAAGTCTATGTTCAACCTGACTTGAACCTAACTTAACCTAAACTCAAAACTTAACTTAAGTTCAACCCATATTGAACTTAAGTCGACCTTAAGTCTAGATTCAACCTAACTTGAATTCAAGTTAACCTAAACCTTAGGTTCAACTTACATTGAATCTAACATAACCTAAACCTAACTTAAGTCTAACCTACATTAGACTTAAGTCAAATCATACTTAGGTTCAACCTGACATGAACCTAAGTCAAACCTAAACTTAAGTCTGATCTACATTAGACTTAAGCCAAACTAAACTTAGGTTCAACCTGACATGAATCTAAGTCAAACCCAAAATAAACTTAACTTAGTCAACACAACATGAACCTAAGTTCAACTTTTAACTTAGGTTCAACACAACATGAACCCAAGTTCAACCTATACTTAGGTTCAACCCCAACTTGAACTTAAGTCAAACATCAAACCTTAGATTCAACCTGACATGAACCTAAGTCTAACCTAAACCAACTTAAGTCTAGCCCATATTAGACTTAAGTCAAACCATACTTAGGTTTAACCTGACATGAACCTAAGTCTAACTTAAACCTAACTTAAGTCTAACCCATATTAGACTTAAGTCAAACCATACTTAGGTTCAACCTGACATGAACCTAAGTCTAACCTAAACCAACTTAAGTCTAACCCATATTAAACTTAAGTCAAATCATACTTAGGTTTAACATGACATGAACCTAAGTCTAACCTAAACCTAACTTAAGTTCAACTCATATTGAAACCTTAGGTCAACTGATAGTGAACCTAACTCAACTTAGCTTGACATAAACCTTAAGTTCAACATACATGAACCTAATCTTAACCTAACTTAAGTTCAACCTACATCGAACTTAAATCCAAACCTAAATCTTAGGTTCAACTCAACTTGAACCTAAACCAAAACCTAACTTATGTTCAACCTACATTGAACTTAAATCCAAATCTAAACCTTAGGTTCAACTAACAATGAACCTAACTCTACTAAACTCAACATAAACTTTAGGTTCAACCCAAATTGACTCTAAATCGACATAAACCTTAGGTTCAACCCGAATTGAACCCAAATCGACATAAACCTTAGATTCAACTCAAATTGAACCTAAATCGACATAAATCTTAGGTTCAACCCAAATTGAACTTAAATCGATATTTTAAACCAAATCGACATAAATTCGACATTTTAAACAATTAATCAACATAATTGACATAAATTTGACATTCCAAACAATGATCAACATAAATTTGACATTCCAAACAATTAATCGACATAATCGACATAAATTTGACATTTCAAACATAACTGACATAGAATCGACATTTTAATCCAAAATTGACATAATCGACATAAATTTGACATTCTAAACAATTAATCGACATAAATTCGACATTTCAAACATAACTGGCATAAAATCGACATTCTAAACTAAAATCGACATAATCGACATAAATTTGACATTCCAAATAATTAATCGACATAATCGACATAAATTCGACATTTCAAACATAACTGACATAAAATCGACATTTTAAACCAAAATCAACATAATCAACATAAATTTGACATTTCAAACAAAAAAATCGACAAAACCGACATAAATTTGACATTGTAAACATAACTGATATAAAATTGACAAAATCGACATAAATTTGACATTCCAAACAATTAATCGACATAATCGACATAAATTCGATATTTCAAACATAACTGACATAAAATCGACATTTTAAAAAAAATCGACATAAATTCGACATTTTAAACAATTAATCAACATAATCAACATAAATTTGACATTTCAAACATAAATTGACATGATCAACATAAATTCGATATTTTAAACAATTAATCGACATAATCGACATAAATTCAACATTTCAAACATAACTGACATAAAATCGATAATTTAAACCAAATCGACATAAATTCGACATTTCAAATGAATATCGACATAATCGACATAAATTCGACATTTCAAACCAAAATCGACATAACCGACATAAATCTGACATTTCAAAACGAATATCGACATAAATTCGACATTTCAAACCAGAATCGACAAAACCGACATAAATTCGAGATTTCAAACACAACTGACATAAAATCGACATTTTAAACCAAATTTAATAAACACCCACATTAAATGACATTAATCGACATTTCAAACCAAACTGAATGTATCTCGACATAAAATGACATAATTCTTAAAGTTCGACCTACATTAAACTTAACTCGACATAAAATTAAAAATCAACAATCCAACTCAAATCAGTATTCAAGACAAATAAAAAAATTTAAACATAAATTGACATAAACCTAAATCGACATTTCAACCAAACTCAGACATCCGACAACTCTGGATCAACAGACACTTTGACCAGGTAATCTAAATATCTTGATATGACATTATTTCTAACTTTATTTTCCTTGCAGGATGAAGACATGAAGTTTTGTTTAGGTTTTCTTTGCATGTTATAGGGTGTGCTAACTCTGTTTTGCAGGACGTCGACAACGGAACATTGACAATAAAACCAGGACTTATAGGATAGTCATAAAACCTAAACTTTCTACAAACAACTGAACTTTTAGGTTAGCCACGAAACCTGAAATAAAACGACAAAATCATTAACATTGACATCGACATGACATCAACATACAACGACATTTCTATACCACAACAAAATGATGACATGAAACTAATCCAAAACAAAATAAATGACAAAATGACATGACAAAATAAAATTGAGATGGCCACAAAACAAAAACTTAAAACAAAAGGAAATCATAAACAAAATAACAAAAATAAATAAATAATGATATCTTCTCGACATCATAGAAGGTATCTCATGACATAATAATGACATCTTCTTTTAGGAGATAAAATATCTCATGACAAATTGAGATATTAATCACGACATCTTATGACATTATGACATCACATTAAGACATGACATAAAATGACATGACACTACGACATCACATTATGACATGACACGACATCTCGACATATCACATGACATGAAACCAAACAACAAAACAAAACATAACAAAGCAACGACATCCACCCAACATGAATACAACTTTCTGGTAGTATCGATTCTTCAGAAAGGCACTGCCACAACAACACTTACACTTTTTCGAGGATAAATGTTAACCTTAATCGGGAGTTTTCCTAGGTAGTATTAATTGCTCAGGATGTAATTAACTATAGGAGCTTGCTCCTATAGGAGATTAAAGAACTCGGGATAGGTATTTTACCTACAAGACCTCTCTCGGTTATCCAAGATCTTCATGTGATCTTCTTATATGAAAAACTACAGTAATTACACAATCGAAGACTTTTTCTACGAGATTATCATTCGATCTCTTTTTCTCTCAATCTCTATCATGATTAATCCTTCTTCAAATTCTCCAAAGACTTCTGACAATAAGTCTAAGTAGAATAAGAATTAGGGTGATAGATAGAGAAAGAGAGTGGCGACTCCTTGACATTGACATGATATAGGAATTGACGGCGACGACATGCGATCCATATATTTAATCGCCATTAAAGAGTGGCGACTCTGGGGACATTCTCTCTCCCCATCTTTGGTTAATCAATTTGTCCTCATGACTATGACAATTTGTCTTTTGAAAGACTAAATAATCCTTTCTTTAGTTCTATATCTTACTCAATCTCGAGTAAAATAGAACTTATACCTCTTCGATTCAAAGATTTGTTCACGACAAACAAATCCTAGAGTCTTACATTTCCATAATTGACAAACCATAATGACATAAAAGACATACAAAAACAACATATGTTCCCTCCCTTCCCACCCACGTATGGAGTGTTCATTGATTATGTTGTCAGATAGACCGATATTACCGTTTTGAATAAGTTCAGGCAAATGCTTTCTCAGCCAAACATGTTCAGTTTATCTGGCTTGGTTGTTATGCTTTTATAGCCTCTGAACCACTTCCCTAGGTTATGCCCTTATGGCCTCTGAACCTATTCTTCATGGTTATGCTTTTTACAGCCTCTGAACTACTTCCCTGGGTTATGCCTTTATGGCCTCTGAACCTATTCTTCGTGTTTATGCTTTTTACAGCCTCTAAACCATTCCCTTAGGTTATGCCCTTATGGCCTCTGAATCTATTCTTCGTGGTTATGCTTTTTACAGCCTCTGAATCACTACCCTAGGTTATGCTTTTCATGGCCTATGAACATATTCTTCATGGTTATGCTTTTCACAGCCTCTGAACCACTCATCTGGTTGATCTTTTTCTTACCCTCAAGGTTCTGATTTTTCAATCTACCAAAGACTCTAAAAATAAAAATCATTAATCAAATTTTGGGAAGACGATCAATTTTGGATGAATTCCATCAAGGGTTTCCCTTAGGACAGCTTTGCAAAAAGAAAGAAATCAACTGGAGTGAAAATCTGATCTATATTTAGTCTAGTTCTAGAACCAGTCAACTAGCATGTCCTTTGTGGAGAAATGAAAATTGATCTGTGACAAGGGATGAAATTTGAAATATTTGGATCTAATATCTTTGGAAATAAAACCCAAATTGATCTCGTGAGGTAGAATGAAATTTGAACTCTTTGGATTTAATATCTTTAGAAATATTTTTCTCATTCACCTATCGACAAAAAGACAACTCGGAAAGGAAGAATTCAAGACAAAAAAATCTGACATTTTGACAAGAAAATTATGATTTCAAGGGAAAATGAAATTAATGCCCTAATAACTCGGGCCTTTTATCTTAAATTTTCAGACTGGGTCCTAAATGAAAAATAAAATATTGTGATCAAAATGCAAGTAATTGACTAAAGATGTCACGAGCCTCTTAATCTTCTGCCATGTGATTGGGTCCAGACTTTTGAATGAGTTATAATATCTCAGAATTCATCTTAAGAAATATTTGAGAATTATTAATTAGGGGAGTTTAGACATTCAAAACCCTTAAAACATGCTCTACCAGATATAGCAATTCCCTGAGAAGAAGCTTGAGGTGAGTAGCAAATCAAAAATTGGTGTTTGAGTTCAGGCATTCAAAATCATTAAAGATTGCCCTACCAAAAAAAAGGGGGTTTCTAAAAAGAAGCTTGAGGTGGGCACAAAATCAAAAATTGGTGTCTCAATTCAAACATTCAAAATCTTTAACATGCTCCACCAAATATAGTAATTCCCTGAGAAGAAGCTTGAGGTGAGCATAAAATCAAAAATTGGTGTTCAAATTCTCCCCTAATTGATAAATCTTGAAAAAACGTCTTAAGAAAATTCTTCCGATATTATATTCAGGAAAGAATTAAGTGATCTCGTCTTTTGGTTGACTATTAATTGGTTCAGACATATCTTTAGAAGATCAAAGATATTTTGATCACATTTTCCAAAAATTCCTAAGACCCAGAAAGAAGGAACTAAGGTAAATGGCTTTGTTATTGGAGATTAATGGAAATTATACTCTGAAGTCATAATTTTCCAAAGATCCAACCCCAATCCCAATTTAGAAATGTTAAAGTGATTTTTGAAGGACAATCTGAATGATCTTTATAGAATTGGAGATTAATGGAAGCTTTATGAACCTACATGAACGACATCATTTGCTCTAATAAACGGGCCCTAAGTTGTGCTTCCAGTTGAAGTGCAATGATCTTACCTATAAATGACATCAGCAGACAAAAAAAAAATGAAATTACAACTTAGAGAACTTGGAAGCTTGGAAGTACGGGCCCATGATAAATTGGTTCACCCTAGGACACTCAGATCAGGGATTTGAATTTAGTACTTCAAACACCTATCCTCATGGGAGGGCCCATATGCTTGTTAAGAAGACACATTTGGGGAAATCCTGTCAGTTGACAGACTACCAAGAAGACATAATACACCCAATTAATGGGTAGTATTTTAAAAAGATGCGACATACCAAAATGAATGACTTGATTTGAAAACTGAGAAATAAATAACCAAAACCGATAAATCGACATTGACATTTCTAAGAGATAGTGTAAGACCTCCTTAAATGGAAGATGTCATCTACTCTCTTTCTCGCTATTGGATATAAGACCATCATGACATTGGCTTTCCTTTAGCAATCTTTCTTTGGATAGGATATAAGTCTCATATGCATTCCTATTCCAAAATCGACATTTTGACATTGACATTTCTAAGAGATAGTATAAGACCTCCTTAAATGGAAGACGACATCTACTCTCTTTCTCGTTATTGGATGTAAGACCATCAGACATTGGCTTTCCTTTAACAAACTTTCTTTGGATATGATATAAGTCTCATACACATTCTTATTCTAAAATCGACATTTTGACATTGACATTTCTAAGAGATAGTATAATACCTCCTTAAATGGAAGACGACATCTACTCTCTTTCTCGCTATTGGATGTAAGACCATCATGACATTGGCTTTCCTTTAGCAATCTTTCTTTGGATATGATATAAGTCTCATACGCATTCCTATTCCAAAATCGACATTTTGACATTAAAATTTCTAAGAGATAGTATAAGACCTCCTTAAATGGAAGACGACATCTATTCTCTTTCTCGCTATTGGATGTAAGACCATCATGACATTGGCTTTCCTTTAGCAATCTTTCTTTGGATAGGATATAAGTCTAATAACATTCCTATTCCAAAATCGACATTTTAACAATGACATTTCTAAGAGATAGTGTAAGACCTCCTTAAATGGAAAATGACATCTACTCTCTTTCTCGCTGTTGAATATAAGACCATTATGACATTGGATTTTCTTTAGCAATCTTTCTTTGGATAGGATATAAGTCTTATATGCATTCCTATTCCAAAACCGACATATCGACATTGATATTTCTAAGAGATAGTAGAAGACTTCCTTAAATGGAAAATGACATCTACTCTCTTTCTCGCTATTGAATATAAGACTATTATGACATTGGCTTTTCTTTAGCAATCTTTCTTTGGATAGGATATAAGTCTCATACGCATTCCTATTCCAAAATCGACATTTTGACATTGACATTTCTCAGAGATAGTGTAAGACCTCCTTAAATGGAAGATGGCATCTACTCTCTCGCAATTGGATATAAGACCATCCTGACATTGGCTTTCCTTTAGCAATATTCCTTTGGATAGGATATAAGTCTCATATGCATTCCTATTCCAAAATCGACATTTTGACATTGACAATTTTTTGAGAAAACTGAATATGACATTTGTTCTCTTTCCTCAATTGTCTACAATCATTGACAGTTCCAAAATGCCAAAATAAGGACTTTGAATTAAAAGTAAAATAATAAACAAGTTGTGATGAATAACTTCTTTCGACCTGTAAAAGTCAAATCCCCAGTGGATACACTCTTTGTTTTGAGTTTGCCACTCTCTTTTAATTGATGGATATAAGTTCCTTCCTAACACGGAAATATGACACTCCATTAGCTATAATTTTGAGACAGGATGTAAATCACATATCATTCCTTCTCAAAATCAACATTTGACATTTTGAGAAATGAAATATGACATCCATTTCTCTCTCCAGTTATTGGAAGTAAGTCCTTTCCTGACACGGAAATCATGGCTTTCCTCTAACTAACATAAACATTTTGAGGAAAATAGAAAATGACATCTATTTTCTCTCTTCGGTTATTGGATATAAGTCCTTTCTTGATGTGGAAATCACGGCTTTCCTCTGACCAAATCTTGACATCGACACTTTGAGGAAAATAGAAATTGACATCTATTTTCTCTCTTCGGTTATTGGATATAAGTTCTTTCCTAACGTGGAAATTACGACTTTCCTCTAACCAAATCTTGACATCGACACTTTGAGAAAAATAGAAAATGACATCTATTTTCTCTCTCCGGTTATTGGATATAAGTCCCTTCCTGACACGGAAATCATGACTTTCCTCTAGCCAAATATCAACATTGACATTTTGAGAAATGGAAAATGACATCCATTTTCTCCCTCCTGTTATAGGATATTCGTCCTTTCTTGACACAGAAATCACGGCATTCCTCTAGCAAAATATCGACATCTACATTTTGAGAAATGAAATATGACATCCATTTTCCTCCCCAATAAATTTCTTTTCAAATACAAGAAGAAAATCTCTTCTTATAACCGACATATAAGACATCTGACATCCTCTAGGAGCGATATGACATCTCCTCCTTTCCTGACCATGATGAGACATCTCTTAGACTGCTTCGGTCAACGCCAATATGAGCAAAACACTTATATAGTATTCTACACATATTGGGGGCCCTTTTGTTGACCTCATTTTATAATGAGTCAATAACCTTATGAACTAAAAAGTCAACTTTGGTCAAAATGGTCAAACCAGACCTAATGACCAACCCTATTGACCCCATAGGTCACCCTTATGACCTAAAAAGTCAACTTTGGTCAAAATTGTCAAACCAGACCCAGTGACCAACCCTGTTGACCCCATAGGCCAACCTTTTGACCTAAAAAGTCAACATTGGTCAAAATGGTCAAACTGCACTCAGTGATCAACCCCTGTTGACCCCATAGGTCACCCTTATGACCCAAAAAGTCAACATTGGTCAAAATGGTCAAACCGGACCCAATGACTCAACCCTCGTTGGCCCATAGGTCACCCTTTTGACCTAAAAAGTCAACTTTGGTCAAAATGGTCAAACCAGACCCAGTGACCAACCCTGTTGACACCATAGGTCAACCTTTTGACTTAAAAAGTCAACATTGGTCAAAATGGTCAAACCAGACCCAGTGACCAACCCTGTTAACCCCATAGGTCAACCTTATGACCTAAAAGTCAACATTGGTCAAAATGGTCAAACCAGACCTAGTGACTAACCCTGTTGACCCCATAGGTCACCCTTTTGACCTAAAAAGTCAACATTGGTCAAAATGGTCAAACCAGACCCAATGACCAACCCAGTTGATCCCATAGGTCAACCTTATGACATAAAAATTCAACTTTGGTCAAAATGGTCAAACTAGACCCAATGACCAATCCTGTTGACTCCATAGGTCACCCTTATGACCTAAAAAGTCAACATGGGTCCAAATGGTCAAACCAAACCCACTGACCAAACCTGTTGACCCCATAGGTCACCCTTATGACCTAAAAAGTCAATTTTGGTCAAAATGGTCAAACCAGACCTAGTGACTAACCCTGTTGACCCCATGATCACAGAAAAATATATTAAGAAATTCATATTTATTTTTGATGAAATTACACTTTAAAGAAAGGTATTTTCTTTATTTCACTATAGGAATGAAGATTTATAAGTGATGAAAGCAAAAAGCATGAAATGGAGCAAATTTGGATCAAAAAGGAAGAAATTCAAGCAAAATGAACTAAGTCGCCGACGGCGAGATCGAGGCCACCGACGGTGAGGTCATGAGGAGAATTTCTGAAAGAATTACAACTACCTCGCCGACAATGAGATCGCGCGGTTTGAAGACCTTCTAGAAGCCCTGCTGACGGCGAGGTCTTTTCTCGCCGGCAGCGAGACAGTTCAAAATGCAAAATACAATGAACCTGGACGCTTTGTGAAGAAGTGTTTAAGCATCCCTTGGACCTTTGCCTACCTCTATAAATAGAGGCCAAATTCTAGTGTTTGTGTGTCTCTAGAGTCTTCAGTGTGTCTATTTAGAGAGTCTATTTGTGTTTGTGTGCTAATTTAAGAGTTTTAGAGTATAATTAGTGAGTTAGAAGTGTGGTGTACTAGAAGGAAAAGTCAAAGGAACTTCAAGGAGACTGTCAGGAGGAAATTAAGATAAGTATCTTTGTTTATTGTTGTTAACTTTAAATGAAATCCATGCTTTGTTTTATTCCCATGCATTCTGAGTAGTTTTCTTAGTCTTTCTCCATGTTTATGAAAATTATGCGAATTGATGAAATTTAATAGAAGTACCTAATATATTAAAATAAGTTGTGATAATTTTTACTTAAAACTTAATTTACTTTCAATCTGGCCAATTGATTTGTTAAAATATGTTGAATTATCAACTATAGTAAAAATTACATCCAATATTCAGGGAAGTCAAAAGCCTTGGAAGGAGGGTGCAAAGAAATAGGGAAATATTACTTATCGGACGTAGAATTGGACATTTTAGTGTGACAGACTAAAATATTCAATTTGGTCCTATTATTTGAGAGCTTAAGTGTAGATGTTAACCCTCAGGTGAGGGGAACGTGGGAGCTCTGAAGTGGCAGCCAGTATCCTCCCAGCCTAGCCACGGATTTAGTAATCAAACATAGGATTAGTCAATGTTTTTTGCACCTAGACCAAAGGGTAAAGAATAAGAATGCTCCTATTTGTCACAATACAATTTAAAAATTCTATTTAGATTCATCATTCACTTAATTTTCTAAAAACAAGGAGAATGATACTTTTTCTGAATTATTTAAATCAACTTTATTTCAAGCATTAGTTTACTTTAGTTGCTTTAGTTACTTTAAATTTCGATTACTATATTAGTAAGTAATTCCTTTAAATTTTAGCTGATACAAATCTATTAAAAACTTCCTCGTGGGATCGATAACTGAGGACTCCACTAGAGCCTCGTATTACTTGATACGATACGTATACTTGCGTAGTATCCACATTAAACATTCCATCATAAAATCAAATATATATATATATATATATATATATATATATTAAAGCGGGATCAAGTTTTTGGTGTCGTTGCTATTAACATAATTTGCAAACATATAAAAAGTGGGTCAAGTTTTTGGCACCGTTGCCGGGGAGTAAAGAAATTATTTACTAGAGTAACGGACTATTTTGTTTTATAAAATTGTATGCAGAAATTTGGAAACGAAAATTTAATACCTTACGATTCAGAATTAGAGTGTACAATTAAGAGAATTAGGAAACAAAAAAGAAATTATAAATTTAACACAAATGACAAATATTCACGAAGCTGAAAATATCAATCAACGAGACCATTAAGAGATTATGCCAACCCTACATTAGATGAAATTCATTTAACTATTCAAAACCCTAATGTAGCTGCTAATTCATTTGAACTTAAACCTGCAATTATCCAAATGGTACAAAACAATCAATTTAATGGTTCACCTACTGAAGATCCTAATTTACATCTTGCTAGTTTTTTAGAACTATGTGCTACTTTCAAATATGAAGGAGTATCTAACAATGTTATTAGACTGACTTTTTCCTTTTTCTTTGAGGGATAAGGCTAAAATGTGTTTAAATTCATTAGCACCTGGATCTATTAAAACTTGGGGAGAGTTATCACAAAAATTTCTATCCAAATATTTTCCAACATCTAAAACTGCTAAACTTAGAAATGATATAACTTCTTTTAGTCAGTTTGATGGAGATTCAATATATGAAGCTTGGGAGAGATTTAAAGAACTTCTTAGGAAGTGCCCACATCATGCGTTACCAGATTGGTTAATTATTCAAACTTTCTATAATGGATTAGTAGGATCTTTAAGATCAATCATCGATGTTGCTGCTTGGAGGATCATTAATGTCAAAACCATTTGATGAAGCCTATGCACTAATCGAAGAAATGGCAACCAATAATTTTTAATGGCCTGCTGATAGAATGAATCCGAAAAAGATAGCTAGTATTCATGAAAATGATGCAATATCTATGTTAGCTTCGCAAATCGTCGCTATATCTAAAAAATTAGATCATTTTGGAATGAATTACTCTCCAACTATATTAGAAGAAAATTCATGTGGACAACTTATAGAATCCCAATCTCAATATGAAACTATAAATGCAATTAATAACAGACCCAATAATCCTTATGCGAATTATTATAATCCTGGATGGAAAAATCATCCTAATTTTAATTGAAATAATAACACAACTAATCAACCATGGATGAATAACATAACACAACCATTAGGAAATCCCTCTATTCAAGGAAATTCTAATTATAAACCTAATTATCCACCTGGATTTAATAATAATAACCTACAATTTAAAGATAAGAAATTATCTATAGAAGAATTAATATTAAATATGTGTCAACATTTACAAAATCAAGGAAATCAATTACAAATACAAGGTAATCAATTACAAAATCAAGGAACAGCTATTAAAAATATTGAAACTCAACTTGGACATATCGCTACCGCACTTAATAATAGAATACCTGGAACATTTCCTAGTAATGTGGAAATAAATCCCAAAGACAAGGGAAATGAACAAATTAAAGCGACACAATTACGAAGTGGAAAAGAATTAGAACCTCGAATTTAGAAAGAACTTCAAAGTCAAAAAGAGGAAGTAGAAATTGAAAAGGAAAAGAATCAACAAGATCCAAACTTAGAAAATCCTTTAATACCAATGAAAATTTCTGTTGAAAAACCTCCACCACCATTTCCTCAACTACTAATTGTTGACCTCATTTTTGATGAGGTCTTCTCTTCTTCTCTTTAGTACTTAGGATCTAGCCTTAGGCTTTTCCTTTGACTATCTTAGAGGACTAGAATTGGGACCCACCTTTTAGAAATTCAAACCACTTCTTAACTCCCTGCAAACTCCACAAACTTGACTGTAGACCCCTAATCACCTAGAGGGTTGAAATCAAATGTGGAAGTTTAAAGGATGAGTTCCTATAAGACTCTTTGGCCTTAGGACTGCCCTGGGTGGCCTGGTCTGGTGAAGGGGCTGACTTACACATACACTACACTTTCACACACTTCCTAAAACTACACCCATACCCAGCTTGACCTCCTGACTCATGTGGGTGATTCACATGGATGGTCCTTAACCCCTAAGCCCTTGGCTAAGAGGGTTAGGAACAACATAGTGAATGCCTCAAATGAGTCCCTTCATGGCTCATGTGAGCTTGATATGGCTTCATGGCTCAACCAAAATGATTTCACTCCACTCAAATTCACCCAATCTTCAATTTCCCAAATTTTCAATCTTTGACCCCGGGACCCTACACCCGCTTAGCTTACTCAAACCCCCGAAATTACCCAAATTTCTCAAAATTTCCAAATTACCCAAAATTCTCCAAAATCAATCCCAAACATTTCCAAATCACTTAAACTGATCATCCATACCCAAAAATACCAAAAATTCCAAGAAAACCTCCCAATACCCTCCAAATACTCAAAATACCCCTCTTGGCCTAAAAATCCAAAAATTCAGAAAATTCCCAGAAAATTCCAAAAAATCCCAAATATTCCCAATTTCATTTTGTCCAACTACACTATGGGCCAATTTTGTCAATTTACCCTACTTTTGTCAAAACCCCCAATTTGACCCATTTTAACCCTAAGTGCACCCAATGTCAAGCCAAACCTACCCAATTGACCCCAATTTTGGTCCAATTCAATTCTAAACTTCAAATCAATATCCCAGATACCAATCTAGACCAAATCCAAGCCCAATTTGATTGACATTTGGATCCAATCTCACTTTTGGCCTTAAAGCCCGATTTGGACCCATGACCCAAACCTAACCCAAATTCACCCAATTCAATTCCAATTAACCCCAAATCTTTTCTAAATCTTCCTTAACATTCCCACAAACAAAATACTAACATGATTTGCCCAAAATTTAGACCCAAACCCCACTCAAACTCAACCCAAGGTTAAAAGGCCCATTTTTTACCTAAACCTAAACCTAGCCCAAATGAGCCCAAACCCCAAAATCAAAGCCCAAACAAAGTCAAAACCTCTTTGAAACACTCCCATAAACATTTCTCAACATTAATTCTACATCAATTTCAACCCTAGCCCAACATTGGCCCAACTTGGCCCACTTGGACCTATATTGGCCCATTCACCAAAAGAGCCCAAATTCAACCCAATTCAAATCCAAATCACCCCCAATTTGCTTCAAGTCACTCATGACACATCCATGAGCTAAACCCAACAATTATTTGGCCCAACCTCTTTAAAAAATTCCCATCCATAAATTCATTTTTAAACTTAAAGGCCCATTCCTTAAACCATTTTAAAAGCCCACTTCCACCAAATCCAAAACCCCAAAAATTCTTCCAAAGCCCATATGACATTTCCCCTCATCATACTTTCAATTAAAATCATCCCTAAGTCCTAAACCAATGATCAAATAATTCTAAATGAAGCTTCATCCAAATTTCCACCAAATTATCCAAAATCCTTAAAATCCTTTTTATGAAATTGACCAAACTTTTTGCCAAGCCAAAGGTGAGCCATGAAGCCATGCATGAGCCACATGTGAGCCATGAGAGCTTTGGACACTCCACCATGCCATATTGGGTAAGAAGAGGGGGGCTTTCCTTAATCCCTAAAGCTCATTAGCCTTAATCATGTTTCACCTAAACTTAAATTTAATCCAAATATATTTGGATGGAGACTTCTCCATGCCAAACCAGCCGATTCCTTTGATCCCCCACAACATCCAAAGCCACCTTGAAGGGTGCACCAAGCCCAAATGGGTGGATTGACCCATTTAGACTCAAAACTAGCCATGCCCCATTCTACTTTGAATCAAAGCCTTTACACATGGCAATTGCCAATTGCTTGCACCAAACCCAGCCACTGACCCACTCGACCTTGAGGGTAACCCATGCACAGCCGGCCGGCCACCGAGGCCGCCGGAAAACACCATGGCCGAGAGCTCACATGTGAGCCAACTTTGAAATTCTCACCGTCGAGCCGCCCCATCCCCAATGGCCATTGTAGCCGTTCTTCTCTTGCCAAGAGCAGCTCGATCCCAAGCCCTAACTCTCCACTGGGAGGCCCTCCACCCTCTCCTATTTAAACTCCACCCCTCTCGGCCATGAAGGGAGCCGAGCACAAACCTTGCCAAAACTCGCCAAAATTGTTCCGGACTCCTCCCCATACACGAAGCACTTGATCCCCAGGTGAGATCCCCCTGCCATTTCTCCTCGCGAGCTCGATTTCGAGTTGAAATTCCACCCAAAACCAGGACACTTCTCCACGAGTGAGCCAATTCCCAAATTGATTGGTTCTACACCTTCACCGGACCGAGGGAAGGTGTCCACCAGCAAAAGCCCCATCTCCGGAGCCACCCAGTTGCTCCGGCCTCCAAGCTTTGTGATCGGGCTTGGTCGAAATCACATCCAGACAATTCACCAGACCAGGAAACTTCATCTGGAGCTTGCTGGGATCCAATCGAAGGTGCAACAACTCTCAGATTGAAGCCACACTTCTCTGAGCAAAGGTATGAGCTAATTCTTTATCCCGAGCTTCTAGAGATTCTCCATTTCAAATGCCTTAATTTCAATGCATGTTAACCGTATAGATGTGTTCGTCTCTTCAAGATGAATCCATAGAGCATAAGAACATGAAAATCCATTGAGTATCGAGTGAGATCTTAGGGATTTAGTGTGGACGGCTCTCGGGTGAGGACGCTCGGGGACGATGAACGGATGCCGTCCATTCAATACACGCGCGGACGAGCGGCTCAGATGGCGTCGGACCAGGAGACGGTACGAGAACCGCGGGGCCCGGGCTGCTGACTCAGGTGGCGGCGTCGAATGGGAGCGTGACGCATGTGTGTTCGGAGCTGCCGAGGTTGACGCGGCGCCGCGTGGATAAATAGAAAATTAGGGTATTTTTCTATTTATTTAATTCCCTAAACTTCAAAAATTCATATCTCTCGTGTAGAAAAATCAGAAAAATAAAATAAAAATACCCTCTTGCTCAGTGAACAGAGAAGAATAATGTGGAAAAGAAATCATTTAATTTCATCAAGTATTTTATTTTTTATAATTTATTTACTCTCTGCATTATTTTAATTCTCCATGCATGCATACAATTCACCATGGCATGAGACCATAGGGCTTTTGAAGCCTCTGAATTTGGGAACATTCCCTGAATTTTCCAAAGTCGAGGCCATCCCTATGAAAAGTTATTGATTTTTCAAATTCGAGTTCATCGTTTTGAGTATTTTAATTCCAATAAATAGCATGTTGTGAAATAAATTCTAGGAAAATTTGGTGATGTTTCTTATGACCAGGGAACCCTAGGAAAAATAGGTTTTGACTTAGTTCATTTAAAACAACCCTAATTGGCTTAAACACCCAAAATAGGTCTCTAATTAATTAGAGTTAACCAGGCATCAAATTGACTTGAAATCAATTCTCCACTGACCTTTAGGATCAGAGGAACTCATCATAAAAATTTGAGGTCAATTGGACTTGGTTAGCCCCACTAATTGGGTTGATTAAGCCACTTAGCAATTTTAAACTTTAAAAATTCATAACTTTTAAAATACCTTTCAAAAATTCACTAAATTGGTTTTGGGGCCTCTCGATATCAGGGGAACCTAAGAAAATTAAAATTTCAATTTTCTAAAAAAGTTGATTTTTAATAATATTTTAATATTTTTAATAATTAAAAAATAATAAAAATCACAAAAATAATAAAATTCACCAAAATGTCACATTTTGAATTTTAATCACATAGGAACAAATCCCACATTTTTCTTAGGTCTATTTGGTGAGATATTAAATTTTAAAGCTTTAAGGTAATTTTAAAATTAAAAAAATGTATTTTCTAGCATTTTCACTAAAATAATTATAATAAATCATAGAAAAATCAGAAAAGAGATTTTTGAAAATTATAAAATCCATTTTTCAACATTTATTTTATTTTTAAATTAATTAACACTCCAAAACTTAAAATAATTATAATAAAAATAATATAATTCAAAAAATCACTAAAATTGGTCCAAGTGCTTCTCCGGTCATTAGGAATGTCCCCTAATTTTCTTAAGGACAGAAACTTTCCCTTGGTCATGTTATTAAATTTTCCTTGGAAATCTCTATTTTCCACCAAAAATAATTATATAAAAAAATTAAATACAGAAAAATCACATTTTCTCCTCTCATGTCTTTATTGACACATGAGTGAAGTCACATAAAAATTCCAAGTTCATTTGAGTTCAATTTAGTGAGTTATGAAATTATTAAGTTTAAAGGGTAAAATGGTAATTAAATTTTAATCCTTAATTAAAACTTTAGGTTTAATAAAAAATTAACAAGTAAAATATTTGATCCTAATCTGATTTGGATGATTGAAATTTAAATAATTAAAGGGTAGAAACCCATTAAGCAATTTTTAAAATGATTAAACTTTAATTAAATAATGGATTAAATTTGGAAGAATAATAAAATTGGAATTATTAAAATAGGGATATTATTAGGAAGAGATTTTTTTTCTTTAATTTAAAAATCCCTAAATTAATTATCTCATTAATATTCAATTCTTAATTAAAATGATAACTCAAATTCAAAATATTAAAAGACTTAATCATTAAACTAAAATTAAATTATTAAACTCTTTTAAAAACAAATTCAATTAAATATATATATATATATATATATATATATATATAAAATTAAATTAAAATTAAATTAAATTAAATTAAATTAATTAAATTAAATTAAATTAAATTAAATTAAATAAATTAAATTAAATTAAAATTAAATTAAATTAAATTAAATAAATTAAATTAAATTGAATAATTAAATTAAATTAAATTAAATAAATTAAACTAAATTGAATAATTAAATTAAATTAAATTAAATTAAGTAAATTAAATCAAATTAAATTAAATTAAATTAAATTAAATCAAATTAAATTAAAATTAAATCAAATCAAATTAAATTAATTTAACATCAAATCAAACTCAATTGAATTAAATTAAATTAAAACTCAATTAAATTAAATTAAAATTGAATTAAATATAACATCACCTAAGACATAAAGAATTCAAAATAAATTTAAAATAACTTGAACACTATTCCAAATTTAAACTCATTAATTGAAATTAAACTAAATCACAAACCATTTGAACACCAATTTACCCTCAAAAGCTTTAGTTATCATAACTCCTAAACGTGAACATTAAATGAAATGTTACTTCACTTATAGGATATTCAAATGTCCTAGTTCATCGAGCAAGATAACAATAAAACTTGAAATTCTTGGACGATTAATTCATTTGTATAATTAAATTCATTTGGACTTAAAACAATCCTAGAAATATTGAAAAGATGTTTAAGATTCCTCTTAAGCACTTCCTCGATATGATAGGACATTTATAAGAACAATTGGACTTAATCGTTCTTTGATGAAGAAAATCGTCCTCAAACCAAAATACAAAGACCTAGACGTCATAGGAAATGACTAGCTATAGGATTAGGAATTTGGTAGAAAACCATAACCCTTACCTTAGCTCTACCTAGGAACTTGCTTAAATATTCTAATTGTGTTTTAAGTGCAGCTTGGGATGACGGGAAGACCCTCCGAGTACGCTTTTATTTTATTGCAATTTACTTTCTTGCAATTTACATTATCGCAATTTATTTAATCGTATTGCACTTACGTTTCTTGCATGATAAACAACTGTTGCATGAAAACCCACACCTTTAGGATAGCCCCTAAAACTGAAACCAAAACTAAATTAAAAGTCATCGCAAGATAAAATTCACCGCCACAACATTTCAAAATATAAAACAACTCAAAATTTAATCACAAACGTAACACAAAACTACAATTGCAACTAAATTAAAACGTCCTGTTGGATGATCGGTAATACCTCGGATGATGTAACCTACGTGTTGCTAACGGGATTTCCACGGTCTAAATGAAAGTGTGGAACTCATTCGAGTTGAGTTTAGCAAATTCATACTGGACTAAGTGAATCTGATAAAAATAATGATGCCGGAAGGATGGAACCGTGGGATCTTAACCGGTGTCGTTATAATCAACTTTAAGATTTGTTTTAATCAAAACACAAAAAAACACTTGGAAAATTAAGACTTCTCTAAATCAAAATACTTTTCTCATCTCCTGATTTATGATTTCTAAAACTAAACCTCGCAACAATAAGGAGCTCGGAGCATGAGTGGAGCGGCACGGCCATCGTCGTCAGCAAAACTTGAACCTATTTCAGCAAAACTTTCATAGAATTAAATAACCAAGCCATAGGATTTCAAGGTAGTTTGCCTTATGCAACATAAATCCTCAACCTTTTGTTAGGCATTTGCCTTGCAAATTAAGCCCTAACCGGACTTAGGATTCCGAGGTAGTCGTCTGATACGACATAAACCCTCACATCTTCGAGGCTATTTGTATGATTCTATCATATAAATATAAGTCCTAATTAATTAAAATTGACAAAATCAAAAAATTTAAATAAACATTAGGATTTTCCTAAATTTAAGCCACATAATAGGATAGTCGGGAAATTACCGAAGTTCACTTCGAATCTGTGGTTTCTCCTACTTTTCTTCCTTTGGATTCACAAAACAAAATGTTCCAAACTTGATCCATTCCCTATTGAAATTCCAAAATTCAATCCCTTGAAAACTTAAACTTTGAAATCCTTGAGAGCAGAATTATTGATTATTATCGAGAGTTTTCTTAGGTGATTCCCGTCACTTAAGATGTAATTAACTATAGGGGCTTGCCCTTATAGGGAATTTTGAAGAACCTGAGTAATATAAACCCTGTTTAATGTTTTCATATTAAGCAGGGGAAACTTGTCGGCTTATAAAATTGGTTCGCAGACCAAACGGATGTCACAAATCTTCTAATTTATTTAATCGAGCCCCACCGTCAAGCAGTGTGTCTATTCTTAGGGATAGATACACGGTTTGTGGTGCGGTGCTCGTTTATATAAACTATTTGGGATGTGAGATCGGTTTAATCTCATATCTTAAAACCTTCAAATTTAAAATTATTTTCAAAATCAAATACTACTTTTCAAATTATTTATTTTAATTAAATTAAAAAAATTCGCCGACAGATTTCTGTTAGGCGACCCCTCTTCAAAATAAAACACACAACCTAAAAATATGCCGACACTAATTCAACATAAAAAAAGATAAATAGTTTGTTAAATTCTTTGAAATTCTAAAGAAATTAACAATAAATATTCCTTTTGTAGAAGCTTTAGAACAGATGCCAAACTATGTAAAATTCATGAAACATATTCTAAATAAAAAAAAGAAAATTTACCGATAATGAAATGGTCGCACTTAGTGAAGAGTGTTGTGCTATTATTCAGAAAAAAACTTTCTGAAAAATTAAAAGATCCTGGTAGTTTCACTATACCCTGCGCTATTGGAGAAAAATTCTATGAAAAGCTTTGTGTGACTTAGGAGCAAGCATCAATCTAATGCCTCTATCAATTTTTAAAAGATTAGGATTGGTTGAAATTTCACCTACTTCAGTAACTCTTCGATTAGGCGATCGTTCGGTTACATATCCTAAGGGAGTTATTGAAGATGTATTAGTAAAAGTGGATAAATTTATCTTCCCCTGTAGATTTTATTGTTTTAGGTATGGAAGAAGATAAAGAAATTCCTATCATCTTAGAGAAGACCATTTTTAGCCACTCGGAAAAGTCTGTGATTGATGTTCAGAAAGGAGAATTAACTATGAGAGTAAATGACCAAAAAGTAACTTTTAATATTGCTAAATCAATGAAGTATCCTGCGCTAGAAAAAGATGATGAGTGTTTTCGAATGGAATTACTCGATCATTTACAAAAAGAACATTTTAAGGAATATTTTGAAGAAAAATTAGAAAAAGAAAATACTGAATGAATTGAAAAAGCCGATATAAATGAAGAACTAGATTATATTTAAGAGAAATTTGAATTTTTGGATAACACAGAAAACACTGAAAAAAATATAGTTCCATCGATTATTAAACCTCCTGAACTTGAGTTAAAAATGTTATCTAATCATTTGAAATATGTTTACTTAGGTAATTCTTAAACTCTACCAGTTATTATTTCATCCGAATTAAATGAATCTCAAGAACAAAAACTTTTAGATACTTTAAAAAAATATAAGAAAATTTTTAGTTGGACTTTAGCAGATATTAAAGGAATTAGAACTTCAATATGTATGCACAGAATTATTTTAGATAATGAACATAAGCCTAAAGCAGATCCCCAAAGGAGATTAAATCTGATAATGAAAGAAGTAGTTAAAAAGGAAATTTTAAAATGGTTAGATAATGGTATTATATATCCTATTTCTGACAGTGCTTGGATAAGCCCAATTCACTGTGTACCTAAGAAAGGAGGAGTGACCGTAAAAGCTAATGAAAATAATGATCTTATCCCTATAAGACAAGTTACTAGATGGCAAATATGTTTTGATTATAGAAAGTTAAACACAACCACCAGGAAAGATCACTTCCCTTTACCATTTCTAGACCAGGATGTTAGACGGATTAGCCGGACATAAATATTTTTGTTTCTTAGATGGATATACTCGTTATCATCAAATACAAATTGCTCCCGAGGATCAAGAGAAAACTACCTTTACTAGTCCTTATGGAACTTTCTCTTTTTGAAGGATGCCTTTTGGATTATGTAATGCACCTGCAACAATCCAGAGATGTATGATGTCTATATTTAGTAAATTAATTGATAATGGAATAGAAGTATTTATGGATGATTTCTCTGTATTTGGAACAACATTTAACACATTCTTAAATCATCTTAAAAAAGTATTTGAAGTATGTGAGAAAACTAATGTTCTTAATTGGGAGAAATGTCAATTTATGGTTACAGGCGGCATTATATTAGGACATAAAATTTCGGAAAAGGGCATATAAGTAGACCCTGCAAAAATTCAAGTTATAGCTAAATTACCACCTCCAACTACGGTGAAAGGGGTAAGAAGTTTTCTTGGACATGCTGGATTCTACAGACGTTATATTAAAGATTTTTCAAAAATTACTAAACCTCTATGCCAACTTCTTGAAAAGGACAAGAAATTTGAATTTACAACTGAATGTCTGAATGCTTTCGAATTATTAAAAGATAAATTAATTACGCACCTATAATAGTTTCACCTAATTGGGAGAAACCATTTGAGCTTATGTGTGATGCTAGTGATTATGCTATAGGAGTAGTTCTTGGGCAAAGTTATGATAAGATTTTCAAAGTTATATACTATGCTAGTAAAACTCTAAATGATGCTGAAATAAATTATACAATTCTGAAAGAGAATTATTAGCAGTTGTATATGCTTTTAATAAATTTCGGCATTATCTAATAGGAACTAAATGTATTGTACATACTGATCACTCTGCTATAAAGTATTTAATGCAAAAGAAAGATTCTAAACCAAGATTAATTATATGGATATTATTAATGCAAGAATTTGATTTTGAGATCATTAACAAAAAGGGAACTGATAATCAAATTGCGGATCATTTATCAAGATTAGAAAATCATGAATTATCTGATACTGATAATGAAATTTTAGACAGTTTTTCTGATGAACAACTTTATAATATAAATGAGTGGAAATTACCTTGGTATGCTGATATAGTAAATTATATTGTAAGTGATATTTTACCACCTATGTTAACTTTACAACAACAAAAAAAATTCATTCATGATACTGAAACATACTTTTGGGATGAACCATACTTATATAAGCAATGTAAGGATCTAATTATTAGAAGATGCGTGCCTTATGAAGAAACTGAACCAATCATTCAAAAATGTCATGATTCTGATTTTGGAGGACATTTTGGGACAGATAAAACTGTGTATAAAATTTTACTATCTGGATTCTACTGGCCTACTCTATTTAGAGATGTATATAGATATATAAAAACCTGCGATAAATGCCAAAGAGTAGGAAACATATCAAGAAAAAATGAAATGCCTCTGAATTTTATATTAGAAGTTGAAATTTTTGATATTTGGGGATTAGACTTCATGGGACCTTTTATTCCTTCATTTGGAAACTCATATATATTAGTAGCTGTTGATTATGTTTCCAAATGGATAGAAGCACAAGCTTTACCTAGGTGTGATGCTAAAAGTGTTTCAAAATTTTTAATGAAAAATATTTTTACTAGATTTGGAATGCCGAGAGTGATTATCACTAACGGAGGAACTCATTTTAGAAACAAATTTATTCACAAACTAGTAGAAAAATATAATATTATGCATAAGATATTAACTACTTATCATCCACAAACTAGTGGATTAGCTGAAGTTTCTAATCGGGAGATTAAGCGTATATTAGAAAAGTATGTAAGCCCTAATAGATTGGGACGTGTCTATAAGACTAGATATCGCATTATGGGCATACAGGACTGCTTATAAAACTCCGATTGGAATGACACCTTATAGGCTTATATATAGAAAAACTTGCCACTTACCAGTTGAATTATAACATAATGCATATTGGACGATTAAAGAATTTAATTATAATATAAAAGAAGCTGGTGAAAAGAGATTGCTGCAATTAAATGAATTGGAAGAATTAAGGAATGAATCATATGATAACGATAAGATTTATAAAGAAAGGATGAAATTATGGCATGATTGGAAGATTAATCAGAGAAATTTTGAACCAGGACAAGAAGTTCTACTATATAATACTAGATTGAAATTATTTCCTGGGAAATTGAAATCTCGATGGTTAGGACCTTTCACCATAACTCAAATATTTTCATATGGAACTATAGAAATTGAAGATCCAAAAACAGGACATAGATATAAGGTAAACGGACATAGATTAAAACCATATTTCGAAGGTAGAAGACCAAATTTTAAAGAGGTTTTAATGCTTAGTGAACCTGATTACTAACTGAAATTAGGTCGGGCTGATGACGTTAAACCAAGCGCTTTATGGGAGGCAACCCATAGTAGTCTTTTATTTTTAATTATCTACAAATTAGTGAGTCTATATTATTAAAACAAATCTTACAACTCAAATTTTTAATTAGAATCATCACAAATTCGAACCTATATGATGAGATCAGAAAATATTTGGACCAGAGCGAAAATGGGCGATTTTTACGAATCTCGTCGACAGCGAGCTCGAGCCCGCTGACAGCGAGATCGTGTGCCATTATTTAATTCGGTTTTATAACTAGCTAGCCGACGGCGAGAAACTTCCTGCTGACGGCGAGGAAGTTGAAATTTTGGTTTCTTAAGAATTTTCGTGCGGTTTTGGACAATTCTAAGCCATTTCTTTGTAGGAAATTATCCCAATTCCAATTTTACACTGTTTTCTTCCTTAGAAACGACTAGAGACCAATCCTTTCAATCCAAAATGGCCACCAAACTCTTAGAAACCACAAAAACTGAAGTTTTCAACCGAAGAAAATTCGTCAGTTCGGAGGCGCAGCGTATCTTCAACAAAGGCTTGATGAAGAAAAGACTTATTAAAGAAAGGGGATTTGTCAACAGAGGAATAGAGAATTCCACCACAAAAATCGAAGAAATGATCGCACAGCGGCATTGGGAGGTATTTTGTTATACGACATCCGCTGTAGTTATTCCAGTAGTTAAAGAGTTTTACTCTAATCTACATGCGATTAACAATGGAAATGTCTACGTCAGAGGTGATGGGTAACATTTACTCCTTTAAGGGTAAATGAATTATTTTTTATAGAGAATACCTCTGTTTGTCATTATTCAAACTTTGTGCCTTCAAGATACAATATGAATGAGATCTATAGATACCTGACCGAGGAACCTGATGATTGGGAGTTACGCGAAGACGGGTATGTCAGTTTTTCTGCATCACTTCTTAACCCTGCCTCGAAGCATTGGAATTTCTTTATCTCATCAAAATTATTACCAACTATGAGGGTAAATAAAGTTTCAAAGGAATGCGTTATATTAAACTACTGTATTCAAATTGGACTACCTATCGATGTTGGATCAATTATAGTAAAGTCTGCATTGGGATTGATTGTGCATGAGTCAGTTCATGGACTTGGACACCCATCGACTATATTTACTTTATGCAGTCAGTACCAAGTTTTTTATGAGGCTTGGGAAAAAGTACTTTTGCCATGGAAACCACTTGATCCTACGGATATGTTTCCAACTTTGGATAACAATGATGAGATTACCATTATTTCTGACAGAGCATCAAAGAATAATCCTTTAGCAAGGCCCCTTACTGATAAAACAAATTTCATTCTGAAGAAGATTAAAGGATTGGAGAAAGAATTGCAAAATGTGATGAATTCCATCGACAATATCTCTAATATGTTTGATCACATTAACTGGAGGATGAAGGAGTACTTTGATCGTACTAGACATCTAGAGGCCAGTTTTATTCATTTATTGAGACAGAAAGGGTAGATTAATGAAGAATCTACTGCAGAATTCCCTTTCAGGCCTTTCTACAATTTATTTATGCACCTACGTTGCATCGGGAATATCAGAGAGGATGATAGTTCAGACACTAAGGAGTAGGAACGATTTCTATTTTATGTCATATATTTGTGTATATATGTGTTGATTTGGATTTAGGTTTTATTATGATTTGAATTTTAATTTGATCATCTCAGATTTGATGAGATTATTTGTAATTGTTATGTCTCAGCATTTAGAGTGTTGTGGTGTGGATTGTGATGCTGAGTATTATGGATTTGAACATTTAAGTTAAGTATATTGTTAAGTTGTTAGTGTGAAGTTTGTAAGTCTCATGGATTTCATATATAAAGTTATATTGTTTGTGTTGTGTGAACTTTTGTGAGTATAAGTATCTAATCTTCATACTATTATTAAATTAAATGATCTGAAGATTGATTAAGGGCAAATCATGGTTGAAAATGATTGAAGAATTTCAAAAATTTAAAAATTTTGGGATCTCGCCGACGACGAGAACTATCTCGCTGACAGCGAGAAAACCCACTGACAGCGAGACCGAGCTCTCCGAAGGCGGATTTTTCCCGAAACTTTTGCATTATCAAATTAATTAGCTCGCTGACGGCGAGAAAAATCTCGTCGACAGCTAGATCGTGAAAAGACCTATATTCGACCGACCAACCGACACTATTCATCATCCCCTTCCTCAAAGCTTCAAAAAACCGACCTAGTGGCTTGTGAGATCTTGGATTTGAGGTGATTTCAACACTTTTTGACACTCGGATTTCATCTTTCCTTGGTAAGAGCTTCACTCCTATGCAAAAAGTTTTGATTTTCACAGTGGATTTCTTCTACATTGGGAAATTTTGAAAATTTTCGAAATGTGGAGAAAATACTTGGAAGAATTTCATGGAAATTGATTTAAATGGATTTAGATGTTGTAGGAAGCCTCCTTAGTAATATTTGGGAGTTTAGTTAAAATTTTTGCAAATTTCACAGATTGAAAATGGCTCCACGACAAAAGCGACGGGTGGATTACGACGAAACTCGTTTTGTGAATGCAAGGGCACAATCAAGATATTTTCACAATATACAAGCCAGAACATGCATTCAAGATCGAGTTTTCAAAAGTCCTGGAGGAGAAGTTGAGCGAATCATTAAGGAACGAGGATGGGAAAATTTCTGTTTCGTGACCAACAGAGCCGCTGTAGAAGTGGTAAAGGAATTTTATGCGAATTTAACACAGGCTGAAGATGCACTGGTTAAGGTTAGAGGATTTTTTGTGGAATTTAATGCTGCTAGAATAAATGCTTATTACGAGGTAAGAGACACCTACCAGTGAGTATGAAACTTTTGGAACTATAGAAGGACCACTGGAAGAGGTGATCGACTTTCTCACTGATGGGAAAGGCGTCTAGAAGATAAAGCAGCGAGAACGGGTAAACTTCCCTCTTTCTATGTTAAATGCAACATCTAAAGCCTGACACTATTTTATTTGCTCTAATTTGTTACCTACCTATCACCATAGTGAGGTAACAAGAGATAGAGCAGTTTTGAATTTCTGTATTCATAACCAAAAGTGTATTAATGTGGGAAGTGTAATTTATAAGAATATATTAGCCACCTCAAGAAATGAAAGTGGAGGAGGACTAGGACATCCTGGTCTTATCTATGCACTCTGCCAATTATCTGGGGTAGAGGCAAGAGATGATGAGGAATGGGTTGAACCTATGTAACCCATTACTCAGGCTAATATAAAGAAATATGAATCCCACGAAGGATGGAGATCTGGGACAAGGGATTATGTACCTTATTCAAGTAGAGATATACCTTCTACTAGTTATGAACCCCCTCAGTACACCACTCCTACCCTTCAAGATCTGATGAATGAGCTAACCCTGAGTAGAAAAAGTTTTGAGCAATTTAGAGAAAATATGTAAAGAAGATTTGAGCATATAGACCAAAGGATTGGAGGCTTGGAAAGAAGACACGATTATGATAGCGAATATCTCCAGCGACATTCAGAGTACGAAATTGCATATTATGAGGCTGAACGTCGATATAGGAGTGGTGATTTAGATGTTGTCTTTCCCGAGTGCCCCCGCTATATACAGGTACTCGACTCAGCTCGGCCTTCTCAGCTGGAGATCGGGGAGATGATATAGCCTAGGATTTTGATGCGAAGATTAGAGCTTTTGTTTAGTTTGTTCGATTTGTTGTTATTTTGGAAACTTTATTATTACGTGTGTAATTATTCCGTACTTTACGTGGACTATGGATGTTGGTATGTTTACTTATCGTTGTGATATTAGACTTCTTATGTGTGTTAAATTAGTTTGTAATTTTTTTTTAAATAGGATGTTAGTCTTTCTTTAATGTGTTGTTTATGTTTTTTTTATAAGTTATGAACTTTTAATATTGTTTAGATTATTTTAATATGTTTTAAAGTAGGTTAATTGATTGTATGTGTAGTAATAGATTATATTTTCATTTGATACTTATTTTAAAATTTCATCCCTGCACTTTCTTTTAAATACTATATGTGGAAGAATACTAGCAGTACAGGTTCTGTAAGTAATGAAAAAGCCTGCAAAAATTTCAAAGAAAAGAAATACCTAAAACTCAAAGGTATGATGAACTTTACTATATACTTACCCTTTTCACTATTTAGTATAGATAGAAAAATTTAAGTTTGGGGGAACATAAAAATACAAATTTAATTATTAAATTGTTCTCAATTTCTATTTTCAAAAATTATTATCAAATGATTTTCTATAGTAGTTTTTCAATTCAATAAACATGAATTACTTTATTTAATTATTATAGAAAGTTAAATAAAATGTTTCTGGTAATTCAATTAATTAATGGAATAAGATATTTGGTTAAAAGGAATAAGAATGTAGTAAACTATTTAAAGTAAGAGAAACTATATTCTAAAAATTGAAATTCTTAAGTATTTAAGTGAAAAAGAAAGGATTGAAACTCAATGAAGTAAAGGCTATGAAATACATATAAGCAAAGAAATATTTTAAGTTTCAAATTTAGGAAGAGAAAGTTGAAGTTCAAAATTATTAACAGGTTATCCAGATACAGTAATCCTCACTTGAAAAAAAAAAGATAAGGATTGAAAATCAATCCAAAAAGAAGAAAAAAAGAGAAAAGAAAAGAAAAATATAAGTGAGGAGAAGCTTGAGGAGATGCCTTATCAAAAATTGGCTTCAATGGATTCAACCTAAAGGGTAAAACTTAATTATATTTCTAAACTTATATATATGGATTAGTATTTTACTAAACAGTGTTTTCTTGAACTTCCCATCATTTAAATATCTTAAATAATTTACTCTTTTAAATATAGTCATTCCCGAAATAAATAGAAAGTTAGAAATCTTAGACTCGATAACTAGATAATCTTATATCTATAAAGATAATTTAATTACTTAGAAATATTTCTATTCAACTTTACTATAATGTTATTTAAATTTAATTCATAGTATATCTGAATTAAAAAATTCTATTATAGAAATCATTATTTTTATTTAGTATTAAAATTACTTGAGGACAAGTAATAATTAAGTTTGGGGGATTTTGATCACAGAAAAATATATTAAGAAATTCATATCTATTTTTGATGAAATTGCACTTTAAAGAAAGGTATTTTCTTTATTTCACTGCAGGAATGAAGATTTATAAGTGATGGACGCAAAAAGCATGAAATGGAGCGAATTTGGATCAAAAAGGAAGAAATTCATGCAAAATGAACTAAGTCGCCGACGGCGAGATCGAGGCAGCCGACAGTGAGATCATGAGGAGAATTTCTGAAAGAATTACAACTACCTCGCCGACAGTGAGATCGCGCGGTTTGAAGACCTTCTAGAAGCCCCGCTGACGGCGAGGTCGTTTATCGCCGGCGGCGAGACAGTTCAAAATGCAAAATACATTGAACCTGGACGCTTTGTGAAGAAGTGTTTAAGCATCCCTTGGACCTTTGCCTACCTCTATAAATAGAGGCCAAATTCTAGTGTTTGTGTGTCTCTGGAGTCTTCAGTGTGTCTATTTAGAGAGTCTATTTGTCTTTGTGTGCTAATTTAAGAGTTTTAGAGTATAATTAGTGAGTTAGAAGTGTGCTGTACTAGAAGGAAAAGTCAAAGGAACTTCAAGGAGTATGCTTGGGGAGGAAATTAAGATAAGTATCTTTGTTTATTGTTGTTAACTTTAAATGAAATCCTTGCTTTGTTTTATTCCCATGCATTCTGAGTAGTTTTCTTAGTCTTTCTCCTTGTTTATGAAAATTATGCGAATTGATGAAATTAAATAGAAGTACCTAATATATTAAAATAAGTTGTGATAATTTTTACTTAAAACTTAATTTACTTTCAATCTGGCCAATTGATTTGTTAAAATATGTTGAATTATCAACTATAGTAAAAATTACATCCAATAGTCGTGGAAGTCAAAAGCCTTGGAAGGAGGGTGCAAAGAAATAGGGAAATATTACTTATCGGACGTAGAATTGGACATTTTAGTGTGACAGACTAAAATATTCAATTTGGTCCTATTATTTGAGAGCTGAAGTGTAGATGTTAGCCCTCAGGTGAGGGGAACGTGGGAGCTCTGAAGTGGCAGCCAGTATCCTCCCAGCCTAGCCACGGATTCAGTAATCAAACATAGGATTAGTTAATATTTTTTGCACCTGGACCAAAGGGTAAAGAATAAGAATGCTCTTATTTGTCACAATACAATTTAAAATTTCTATTTAGATTCATCATTCACTTAATTTTCTAAAAACAAGGAGAATGATACTTTTTCTGAATTATTTAAAACAACTTTATTTCAAGCATTAGTTTACTTTAGTTGCTTTAGTTACTTTAAATTTATGATTACTATATTAGTAAGTAATTCCTTTAAATTTTAGCTGATGCAAATCTGTTAAAAACTTCCCTGTGGGATCGATAACCAGGACTCCACTAGAGCCCTGTATTACTTGATACGATACGTAAACTTGCGTAGAATCCACATTAAACATTCCATCACAAAATCAAATATATATATATATATATATATATATATATATATATATATATATATATATATATATATATATATATATATATTAAAGCGGGATCAAGTTTTTGGTGCCGTTGCTATTAACATAATTTGCAAACATATAAAAAGTGGGTCACCCCATAGGTCACCCTTATGACCCAAAAAGTCAACTTTGGTCAAAATGGTCAAACTAGACCCAATGACCAACCCTGTTGACCCCATAGGTCAACCTTATGACCTAAAAAGTCAACTTTTGTCAAAATGGTCAAACCGGACCCAATGACCAACCCCGTTAACCCCATAGGTCACCCTTATGACCTAAAAGTCAACTTTGGTCAAAATGGTCAAACCGGACCAATGACCAACCCCGTTGACCACATAGGTCACCCTTATGACCTAAAAAGTCAACTTTGGTCAAAATGGTCAAACCAGACCTAATGACCAACCATGTGGTAGATCACCCTTATGACCTAAAAGTCAAGTTTGGTCAAAATGGTCAAACCAGACCCAATGACCAACCCTGTTGACCACATAGGTCACCCTTATGACCTAAAAAGTCAACTTTGGTCAAAATGGTCAAACCAGACCCAATGACCAACCCTGTTGGCCACATAGGTCACCCTTATGACCTAAAAAGTCAACTTTTGTCAAAATGGTCAAACCAGACCCAATGACCAACCCTGTTGACCCATAAGTCAACCCTTTAACCCAATAACACATTTAAAACCCCACAATGACAAAATCACAAATACTGGACATTTTAAAATTAAATGATCAATTTGGGCTGACTTGGGTCAACCCAGGTCAAAATTGGTCAACACCTATCTATTTTTGATTAAAATAAATAAAAATGAAATAAAAAACAAAATTAATCAAATAATTAATTTGAAAATTATTTTGATTAATTAAAATGATTAATGATTTAATTTTCAATATTTTAATTAAATGACATAATTAATTAAAATGAAAATTAAATTAAAATCATAAAATGACAAAAATGAAAAAATTAATCATTTAATTAATTTGAAATTATTTTCAATTAATAAATTTATTAATAAAATATTTTCCAACAATTTTAATTAATAAAATAATTAATTAAAATGGAAATTAAAAAAGAAATGAAATGACACATAGCCTTCTCATTATTAGTTAGGCTAAACCCATCTTAAGGCATAATTAAAACCTAATTAAGCCCACTTTAAATCAACTTAGCCATGGGTTAACACCCATCATGATGCATGGGGTGAGGTGTCTCTTCCTCCTTCACCCTAAGCTTCATTTAGCCATGAGGTGGCCGGCCAACATGAGGCCTCACCTCCCACCTCCCAAGCCACCCAATGGAAGGAAAACCATGCATGAAACCCCCCTTACCATGGTTAGAAGCAATGATGAGGGATAAGCTTGTGTGTCACCATTTGCCAAGCTTAAGAGATGATGTGTAAGCTCCCTAAGAAGAGTAGAGGCAGCTCACCATGCACCGCTTGCATGAGCCAATGGGGGAGAGCCAAAGCAATGGGAAGTCATCATGGAATGCTCAGAAAGAAGCATCAATGCCTATCCTCAGCCAATTTCTTCACCCAATGGACTGATAGAGGAGATAACTACTCCCCTAGATCAACCAAAACTCAGCCATGGCCTCCACTTAGCTATAAAAGAAGCCCAAACAGAGCCTAGCAAAAGGAGAAGAAAAAATTAGGGAGACCCATAGGCGGCCCAAATCCTCTTGCCCCCAACATAAGAACTCTTCCTATAAGTCTCAGCAATCTATTAGGATCAAATGCAAGCCATAGATTGAGCCTATTTGAGCCAATTTGATCAAATTTCAAAAACAGCCCCAATTAGGTACTTCTTCAAAATTCTCCCCTAAGCCCGACTTCTGGATCAAATTGCTGCAGCAATAATCTTCCATTGGGGTCCTAGAAGGCAACCACAAGGTCTGATCTAGCTTGATTTGCTCGTGGCAAAGGTATGGAATTTTTCTTTACAAAATAATTCATATTTTCGATATATCATGTGTTATACTAGCCCATAAGTGTAACATCACCGTATGGATGGATACTTGTCATCCAAATGATCATTTAAAAAAAAATCACTCAATTTCGTTGAGAAATGAGTGAGATATTGAGTTTTGAAGTTGGACGGTTTGAATATTTTCAAATTTCTGGGGGATTTATCTCCGCCGTCCATTCCCGTGTTTTGGAACGGACGGCGCTGATCTAATGATCAGGTATTCTATGTTCCGCGCCGCGCACCGGATCCTCCCGCTCATTCGACGGTACGAGGACACGTGTCACGCCGTCAAATTTTCTGGCCTAGGTTAATTCAGATTAACCTTAAAATCATCAAAAATCCATATCTTTTGATCTAGAGGTCATAAAAATAAAATAAAAATACCTATGGAAAGCTCTTGAAGAGGAGAAAATTATGAGACCAAAATCATAATTTTGTTCTTAGTATTTAATTTTTAATTAATTAAATACTCTCTGGAGTATTTTAATTATTAAAAATTATTTATGAATCAACAAATTATGAAACTTTGAGGTATTTATCTTTATGTTCTTAGGAACCTTCCATGATTTTTCCAGGGACAGAAAACATGTCTAAGACACCTTTCTTTAATTTTCAAGTTTCTTTGTAATTATTTCAAATAATAATTATAAAAATTTGAAAATTAAGAAAAATAAAATGCAAATGACTAGAAATGATAGGGCAAAAGACAATAACTCTAAGAAAACTATTTCTAAGTCATAGAAATTATCTTGAATGGTATATTGAAATTTAGGGTTGAAATTCTTTATTAATTAAATAATTTTAATCCAAAAAATAACCCTTTGTAAATTTAACCTATTTTCAACAACAATCAAAGTTTGAAAATGGTTCTAGTCTATGATAGACTAATGATAAACTTCACTTAAGTCTAAAATGACCAAATTAGACTTAATTAGGTTTAAAAATAACATTTAAATCCATTAAACCTTACTTAAATTAGGTTTAATATAAAAATTAAATTTTTAATTAGGTTTAAGGACATATTAAACCTAATTAACCAAAAGTCAAATCATTTAATTAAGTTTAAAGACAAATTAAGCTTAATTAACCCATTAAACCTTACTTAAATTAGGTTTAATATAAAAATTAAATTTTTAATTAGGCTTAAGGACATATTAAACCTAATTAACCAAAAATCAAATCTTTTAATTAAGTTTAAAGACAAATTAAGCTTAATTAACCCATTAAACCTTACTTAGATTAGGTTTAATATAAAAATTAAATTTTTAATTAGGTTTAAGGACATATCAAACCTAATTAACCAAGATCAAGTCTTTTAATTAAGTTTAAAGACAAATTAAGCTTAATTAACCCATTAAACCTTACTTAAATTCAGTTTAATATAAAAATTAAATTTTTAATTGGGTTTAAGGACATATTAAACCTAATTAACCAAAATCAAATCATTTAATTAAGTTTAAAGACAAATTAAGCTTAATTAACCCATTAAACCTTACTTAAATTAGGTTTAATATAAAAATTAAATTTTTTTATTAGGTTTAAGGACATATTAAACCTAATTAACCAAAATCAAGTCTTTTAATTAAGTTTAAAGACAAATTAAGCTTAATTAACTAATTAAACCTTACTTAAATTGGGTTTAATATAAAAATTAAATTTTAATTAAGTTTAAAGACACATTAAACTTAATTAACCAAAATAAAACCTTTTATGTAAGTTTAAAGACAAATTAAGCTTAATTAATTAAACCTTACTTAAATTAGGTTTAAATACAGAAATTAAATTTTAATTAGGTTTAAAGACATATTAAACCTAATTAACCAAAACCAAACCTTTAATTAAGTTTAAAGACATATTAAACTTAATTTACCTCCTTACACATAAGGTTTAATCAAACATAAATCCTAATTAGGTCTAACCCATTAGACCTAATTAAACCATTAAACCTTAACTAACTAAGGTTTAATCAAACTTAAAACCTAATTAGGTCTAACCCATTAGACCTAATTAAACCATTAAACCTTAACTAACTAAGGTTTAATCAAACTTAAAACCTAATTAGGTCTAACCCATTAGAGCTAATTAAACAATTAAACCTTAACTAACTAAGGTTTAATCAAACATAAACCTAATCAGGTCTAACACATTAGACCTAATTAAACCATTAAACCTTAACTAACTAAGGTTTAATCAAACATAAACCTTAATTAAGTCTAACTCATTAGACCTAATTAAACTACTAAGTCTTAACTAAGTAAGACTTAATCAAACATAAATCCTAATTAAGTCTACTACATTAGACTTAATTAATTATTAAACCTTAATTAACTAAGGTTTAATTAGACCCAAATCAGTCCAAGTCCAACATAACCTAAAAATAAACTTAAACCTGACTTGAGTCCAATTTAACTTGAACTCAAGTTAACCTAAACCTTAGGTTCAACCCACATTGAACCTAATCTAAACCTAACCTAACTTGAGTCCAATCTAACTTGAACTCAAGTTAACCTAAACCTTAGGTTCAACCCACATTGAACCTAACCTAAACTTAAACATAACTTGAGTCTAATCTAACTTGAACTCAAGTTAACCTAAACCTTAGGTTCAACCCACACTGAACCTAACTTAAACCTAACCTAACTTGAGTCCAATCTAACTTGAACTCAAGTTAACCTAAACCTTAGGTTCAACCCACATTAAACTTAACTTAAACCTATCCTAACTTGAGTCCAATCTAACTTGAACTCAAGTTAACCTAAACCTTAGGTTCAACCCACATTGAACCTAACCTAAACCTAACCTAACTTGGGTCCAATCTAACTTGAACTCAAGTTAACCTAAACCTTAGGTTCAACCCACATTGAATCTAACTTAAACCTTACCTAACTTGAGTCAAATCTAATTTGAAATCAAGTTAACCTAAACCTTAGGTTCAACCCACATTGAACCTATCCTAAACATAACCTAACTTGAGTCCAACCTAACTTGAACTTAAGTTAACCTAAACTTTAGGTTCAACCCACATTGAACCTAACTTAAATCAAAACCTTAACTTAAGTTCAACCCATATTGAACTTAAGTCGACCTTAAGTCTAGGTTCAACCCGACTTGAACCTAACTTAACCTAAACTCAAAACTTAACTTAAGTTCAACCCATATTGAACTTAAGTCGACCTTAAGTCTAGGTTCAACCTAACTAGAACCTAACTTAATCCAAGTCAAACCTTAACTTAAGTTCAATCCATATTGAACTTAAGTCGACCTTAAGTCTATGTTCAACCTGACTTGAACCTAACTTAACCTAAACTCAAAACTTATCTTAAGTTCAACCCATATTGAGCTTAAGTCGACCTTAAGTATAGATTCAACCTAACTTGAATTCAAGTTAACCTAAACCTTAGGTTCAACTTACATTGAATCTAACATAACCTAAACCTAACTTAAGTCTAACCTACATTAGACTTAAGTCAAATCATACTTAGGTTCAACCTGACATGAACCTAAGTCAAACCTAAACTTATGTCTGATCTACATTAGACTTAAGCCAAACTAAACTTAGGTTCAACCTGACATGAATCTAAGTCAAACCCAAAATAAACTTAACTTAGGTTCAACACAACATGAACCTAAGTTCAACTTTTAACTTAGGTTCAACACAACATGAACCCAAGTTCAACCTATACTTAGGTTCGACCCCAACTTGAACTTAAGTCAAACATCAAACCTTAGGTTCAACCTGACATGAACCTAAGTCTAACCTAAACCAACTTAAGTCTAGCTCATATTAGACTTAAGTCAAACCATACTTAGGTTTAACCTGACATGAACCTAAGTCTAACTTAAACCTAACTTAAGTCTAACCCATATTAGACTTAAGTCAAACCATACTTAGGTTCAACCTGATATGAACCTAAGTCTAACTTAAACCTAACTTAAGTCTAACCCATATTAGACTTAAGTCAAACCATACTTAGGTTCAACCTGACATGAACCTAAGTCTAACCTAAACCAACTTAAGTATAACCCATATTAGACTTAAGTCAAATCATACTTAGGTTTAACATGACATGAACCTAAGTCTAACCTAAACCTAACTTAAGTTTAACTCATATTGAAACCTTAGGTTCAACTGATAGTGAACCTAACTCAACTTAGCTTAACATAAACCTTAGGTTCAACATGTATGAACCTAATCTTAACCTAACTTAAGTTCAACCTACATCGAACTTAAATCCAAACCTAAACCTTAGGTTCAACTCAACTTGAACCTAAACCAAAACCTAACTTATGTTCAACCTACATTGAACTTAAATCCAAATCTAAACCTTAGGTTCAACTAACAACGAACCTAACTCTACTAAACTGAACATAAACTTTAGGTTCAACCCAAATTGAGTCTAAATCGACATAAACCTTAGGTTCAACCCGAATTGAACCTAAATCGACATAAACCTTAGATTCAACTTAAATTGAACCTAAATAGACATAAATATCAGGTTCAACCTAAATTGAACTTAAATCGACATTTTAGACCAAATCGACATAAATTCGACATTTTAAACAATTAATCAACATAATCGACATAAATTTGACATTCCAAACAATGATCAACATAAATTTGACATTCGAAACAATTAATCGACATAATCGACATAAATTTGACATTTCAAATATAACTGACATAGAATCGACATTTTGTCGGCAAATTTTTAGGTCGTGTTTTATTTTGAAGAGGGGTCGCCTAACAGAAATCTGTCGGCAAATTTTTAATTTAATTAAAATAAATAATTTGAAAAGTAGTATTTGATTTTGAAAATAATTTTAAATTTGAAGGTTTTAAGATATGAGATTAAACCGATCTCACATCCCAAATAGTTTATATAAACGAGCACCGCACCACAAACCGTGTATCTATCCCTAAGGATAGACACACCGCTTGATGGTGGGGCTTGATTAAATAAACTAGAAGATTAGTGACATCCGTTTGGTCTGCGAACCAATTTTATAAGCCGAACAAGTTTCCCCTGCTTAATATGAAAACATTAAACGGGGTTTATATTACCCGGGTTCTTTAAAATTCCCTATAAGGGCAAGCCCCATAGTTAATTACATCTTAAGTGACGGGAATCACCTAAGAAAACTCTCGATAATAACCAATAATTATCGCTCTCAAGGATTTCAAAGTTTAAGTTTTTTTAAAGATTGAATTTTGGAATTTCAATAGGGAATTGATCAAATTTTGGAACATTTTGTTTTGTGAATCCAAAGGAAGAAAGGTAGGAGAAATCACTGATTCGAAGTGAACTTCGGTAATTTCCCGACTATCCTATTGTTTGGCTTGAATTTAGGAAAGTCCTAATGTTTATTTGATATTTCAATCTTGCCAATTTTAATTAATTAGGGCTTATATTTGTATGATAAAATCAAACAAATAGTCTAGAAGATGTGAGGGTTTATTGTCGTATCGGACGACTACCTCGGAATCCTAAGACCGGTTAGGGCTTAATTTGCAATGCAAATGCCTAACGAAGAGTTGAGGATTTATGTTGCACTAGGCAAGCTACCTCGAAGTCCTATGGCTTGGTTATTTAATTCTAAAAAGTTTTGCTTGAAGTAGGTTCAAGTTTTGCTTGACGACGATGGCCGTGCTTGCCCACCATGCTCAAGCTCTCGGTTGTTGCAGAGGTTTAGTTTTAGAAGTCATAAATCAGGAGATGAGAGAAGTGTTTTGGTCTAGAGAAGTCTTAATTTTCCAAGTGTTTTTTTTTTTAATTTAATTAAAACAAATCTTAAAGTTGATTATAACGACACCGGTTAAGATCCCACAGTTCCATCCTTCCGGCATCATTATTTTTATCGGATTCACTTAGTCCAGATGAATTTGCTAAACTCAACTGAATGAGTTCCACACTTTCATTTAGACCGTGTGAAATCCCGTTAGCAACACGTAGGTTACATCATCCGAGGTATTCCCGATCATCCAACAGGACGTTTTAATTTAGTTGTAATTGTAGTTTTGTGTTACGTTTGTGATTAAATTTTGAGTTGTTTTATATTTTGAAATGTTGTGGCGGTGAATTTTATCTTGCAATGACTTTTAACTTAGTTTTGGTTTCAGTTTAGGGACTATCCTAAAGGTGTGGGTTTTCATGCAACGATTGTTTTATCATGCAAGAAAAATAAACGCGATTGCAATAAAGTAAATTGCAATAATGTAAATTGCTTGGAAAATAAATTGCGGGAAAGTAAATTGCAATAATACAAATGCGTACTCGGAGGGTCTTCCCGTCATTCCAAGCCGCACTTAAAACACAATTAGCATACTTAAGCAAGTTCCTAGGTAAGGCTAAGGGAAAGGTTATGGTTTTCTACCAAATTCCTAATCCTATAGCTAGTCATTTCCTATGACGTCTAGGTTCTTTGTGTTTTTGTTTAAGGACGATTTTCTTCATCAAAGAATATTCAAATTCAATTGTTCTTATAAATGTCCTATCATATTGAGGAAGTGCTTAAGAAGGATCTTAAACATCTTTTCAATATTTCTAGGATTGTTTTAAGTCCAAATGAATTTAATTATACAAATGAATTAATCGTCCAAGAATTTCAAGTTTTGTTAACTTGCTCAGTGAACTAGGACATTTGAATATCCTATGAGTGAAGTGACACTTCATTTAATGTTTTATTTAGGAGTTATAATAACTAAAGCTTTCAAGGGTAAGTTAGTATTCAAATGATTTGGTTTAAGTTAAAGAATTTAAATTTGGAATAGTGTTCAAGTTGCTTTTAAATTTATTTTATTTCGTTTTAGGTGATGTTATATTTAATTCAATTTAATTTAATTTTAATTGAGTTTTAATTTAATTTAATTTGATTGAGTTTGATTTAATTTGATTTGATGTTTAATTAATTTGATTTGATTTAATTTTAATTTGATTATTTAATTTAATTTAATTCAATTATTTAATTTAATTTATTTAATTTAATTTAATTTGATTTAATTCAATTTTATTTAATTAATTTAATTTATTTAATTTAATTTAAATTAATTTAATTTAATTTAATTTTTTAATTTAATTTAATTTAATTATTTAATCTAATTTAATTTAATTATTAAATTTAATTTAATTTAATTTAATTGTTAAATTTTAATTTAATTTTAATTTAATTTATCTTTAATTTACTTTATTTTTAATTTTAATTAAAATTTTAAAAGAGTTTAATAATTTAATTAAGTCTTTTAATATTTTAAATTTGAGTTATCATTTTAATTAAAAATTGAGTATTAATGATATAATTAGTTTAGGGATTTTTAAATTAAAGAATAAATCTCTTCCTAATAAATATCCCTTATTTTAATAATTCCAATTTATTATTCCTCCAAATTTAATCTATTATTTAATTAAAGTTTAATCATTTTAAAATTATTTAATGGGTTTCTACCCTTTAATTATTTAAATTTCAATCATCCAAATCAGATTAAGATCAAATATTTTACTTGTTAATTTTTTATTAAACCTAAAGTTTTAATTAAGGGTTAAAAGTTTAATTACCATTTTACCCCTTTAGCTTAATAACTTCATAACTCACTAAATTGAACTCAAATGAACTTGAAATTTTTATGTGACTTCACTCATATGTCAATAAAGACATGAGAGGAGAAAATGTGATTTTTCTGTATTTAATTTATTTATATAATTATTTTTGGTGGAAAATAGAGATTTTCAAGGAAAATTTAATAATATGACCAAGGGAAAGTTTCTGTCCTTAAGAAAATTAGGGGACATTCCTAATGACCAGAGAAGCACTTGGACCAATTTTGGTGATTTTTTGAATTATATTATTTTTATTATAATTATTTTAAGTTTTGGAGTATTAATTAATTTAAAAATAAAATAAATGTTGAAAAATGGATTTTATATTTTTCAAAAATCTCTCTGATATCAAGGAAACCAGAGAAGCAAATTTTTCAATTTTCTGATTTTTCTATGATTTATTGTAATTATTTTAGTGAAAATGCTAGAAAATACATTTTTTTAATTTTAAAATTACCCTAGGGCTTTAAAATTTAATATCTCACTAAATAGACTTAGGAAAAATATGGGGTTTGTTCCTAAGTGATTAAAATTCAAAATGTGACATTTTGGTGAATTTTATTATTTTTGTGATTTTTATTATTTTTTAATTATTAAAATATTAAAATATTATTAAAAATCAACTTTTTCAGAAAATTGAAATTTTAATTTTCTTAGGTTCCCCTGATATCAGAGAGGCTCCAAAACCAATTTAGTGAATTTTTGAAAAGTATTTTAAAAGTTATGAATTTTTAAAGTTTAAAATGGCTAAGTGACTTAATCAACCCAATTAGTGGGGTTAACCAAGTCCAATTGACCTCAAATTTTTATGGTTGATTCCTCTGATCCTAAAGGTCAGTGGCGAATTGATTTCAAGTCAATTTGATGCCTGGTTAACTCTAATTAATTAAAGACCTATTTTGGGTGTTTAAGCCAATTAGGGTTGTTTTACATGAACTAAGTCAAAACCTATTTTTCCTAGGGTTCTCTGGTCATAAGGAACATCACCAAATTTTCCTAGAATTTATTTCACAACATGCTATTTTTTGGAATTAAAATACTCAAAACGAGCAACATGCATTTGAAAAATAAATAACTTTTCACAGAGATGGCCTCGACCTTGGAAAATTCGGGGAATGTTCCCAAGTTCGGAGGCTTCAAAAGCCCTATGGTCTCATGCCATGGTGAATTGTATACATGCATGGAGAATTAAATGTATGCAGAGAGTAAATAAATTATAAAAAATAAAATACTTGATGAAATTAAATGATTTCTTTTCCACATTATTCTCCTCTGTTCACCGAGCAAGAGGGTATTTTTATTTTATTTTTGTGATTTTTCTACACAAAGATATGGATTTTTAAAGTTTCGATATTTAATAAATACATTAAATACCCTATTTATCTATTTATCCACGCGGCGCCAGCGAAACATCGGCAGCTCCGAAGGGGTACGTGTCGCGCTGTGATTGGGCGCCGCCATCTGAGTCATCGGACCCGGGCCCCGCGGTTCTCGCACCGTTTCCTGGTCCGACGCCATCTGAGCCGTTCGTCCGCGCGTGTATCGAATGGACGGCATCCGTTCATCGTCCCCAAGTGTTCTCACCCGAGAGCCGTCCACACTAAATCCCTAAGATCTCACTCGATTCTCAATGGATTTTTACGTCTTATACTCTATGGATTCGTCTTGAAGAGACGAACACATCTATACGGCTAACATGCATTGAAACTAAGGCATTTGAAATGGAGAATCTCCAGAAGCTCGGGATGGAGAATTAACTCATACCTTAGCTCAGAGAAGTGTGGCTTCAATCTGAGAGTTGTTGCACCTTCGATTGGGTCCCAGCAAGCTCCGGATGAAGTCTCTTGGTACTGGGAATTGTCCGGATATGATTTCGACCAAGCCCGATCACAAAGCTTGGAGGCTAGGAGCAACTCGGGTGGCCTCGGAGATGGGGCTTTTGTTGGTGGACACCTTCCCTTGGTCCGGTGAAGGTGTAGAGCCAATCAATTTGAGGATTGGCTCACTGTGGAGAAGTGTCCTGGTTTTGGGTGGAATTTCAACTACGAAATTGAGCTTACGGAGGAGAAATGGCAGGGGGATCTCATCGGGGATCAAGTGTTCTAAGAGTGGAGAAGGGTCTGGAACAATTTTGGCAGAGTTTTGGCAAGGTTTGTGCTTCGCTCTCTCATGGCCGAGAGGGGTGGAGTTTAAATAGAGCTGGGTGGAGGGCCTCCCAGGGGGAGTTGAGGCATGGGATCAGCATTGCTACGGTGAGGAGAAGAACGACCATGGTGGCCATTGGGCATGGGGCAACTCGGCAAGTGAGAATTTCAATGTTGGCTCACATGTGAGCTCTCGGCCATGGTGTTTTCCGGCGGCCTAGTGGCCGGCCGGCCGGGCATGGGTCACCCTCGAGGTCGGGTGGGTCGAGGCTGGAGGTTTGTGCAATCAATTGGCCATGGACATGTGTAAAGGCTTTGATCCAAAGTGGAATGGGGGCATGGCTAAATTTGAACCTAAATGGGTCAACCCACCCATTTGGGCTAGGTGCACCACCCGAGGCCTGGTTTTGGCTGAGGGAAAAGTGATTTGGCTCAGCATAATCGGTAGGGTCAAGTCACCATCCAAGCACGATTAGGCTTAAGCATGGTTTAGTGGAATCATGGAAGTGGTTAATCACCTTTAGGAATTAAGGAAAGAGCCTCCTCCTTTTGCCCAAAATGGCATGGTGACATGTAAAGAGGCTCTCATGGCTTGCATATGGCTTGTGCATGGCTCCATGGCTCCATTTGGCTTGGGAAAAGGTTTGGTCGATTTCATAAAAAAGGATTTTAGGGATTTTGGATAATTTGGTGGAAATTTGGATGAAGCTTCATTTAGAATTATTTGATGATTGGTTTAGGACTTAGGGATGATTTTAATTGAAAATATGATGAGGGGAAATGTCATATGGGCTTTGGAAGAATTTTTTGGGGTTTTGGATTTGGTGGAAGTGGGCTTTTAAAATGGTTTAAGGAATGGGCCTTTTAAGTTTTGAAAATGAATTTATGGATGGGAATTTTGTAAAGAGGTTGGCCCAAATAGTTGTTGGTTTTGGTTTAGGGATGTTTCATGAATAATTTGAAATAGATTTAAGGTGGTTTGGGTTTGAATTGGGTTGAATTTGGGTTTATTTGGTAAATGGGCCAATGTAGGTCAAATTGGGCTAACTTGGGCCAATGTTGGGCTAGGGTTGAAATTGATGTAAAATAAATGTTGAGAAATGTTTATGGGAGTGTTTCAAAGAGGTTTTGGCTTTGGTTGGGTTTTGATTTTGAGGTTTGGGCCTATTTGGGTTAGGTTTGGGTTTAGGTCAAAATTGGGCTTTTTGATTTTGGGTTGAATTTGAGTGGGGTTTGGGTCAAAATCTTGGGCAAATCATGTTAGTGTTTTGTTTATGGGGATGTTAAGGAAGATTTAGAAAAGATTTGGGGTTAATTGGAGTTGAGTTGGGTTAGTTTGGGCTAAGTTTGGGTCATGGGTCCAAATTTGGGCTTTAAGGCCCAAAGTGAAATTGGATCCAAATGTCAATTAAATTGGACTTGGATTTGGTCTAAATTGGTATTGGGAATGTTGAATTGAAGTTTAGAGTTGAATTGGACCAGAATTTGGGTCAATTGGATAGGTTTGGTTTAACATTGGGTCTACTTTGGGTTAAAATGGGTCGATTTAGGGGTTTTGACAAAAGTAGGGTAAATTGACAAAATTGACCCATGGTGTAGTTGGACAAAATGAAATTGGGAATATTTAGGATTTTCTGGAATTTTCTGGGAATTTTTGAATTTTTGGATTTTTAGGCCAAGAAGGGTATTTTGGGTATTTGGAGGGTATTGGGGGGTATTCTTGGAATCTTTGGTATTTTTGGGTATGGATGATCAATTTGAGTGATGTGGAGATGTTTGGGACTGATTTTGGAAAATTTTGGGTAATTTGGAAATTTTGCAAAAATTTGGGTAATTTCGAAGAGTTTTGGGTAGGTTTTGTAGATGTAGGGTCTCGGGGGTCAAAAATCGAAAATTTGGGAAATTGGAGATTGGGTGAATTTAGGTGGAAAGAAATCATTTTGGTTGAGCCATAAAGCCATTTCAAGCCCATATGAGCCATGAGAGGACTCATTTGAGGCATTCACTATGTTGTTCCTAACCCTCTTGCCGAGGGTTTAGGGGTTAAGGACCATCCATGTGAATCACCTACATGAGTCGGGAGGTTAAGTTGGGTATGGGTGTGGTTTTAGGAAGTGTGTGGAAATGTAGTATGTAAGTGTAGTGTGTATGTAAGTGTATGTGTAAGTCGGCCCCTTCACTGGACCGGACCACCTGGAGGCGGTCTAAGGCCGAAGAGTCTATAGGAACTCATCCTTTAAACTTCCACATTTGATTTCAACCCTCTAGGTGATTAGGGGTCTATAGTCGAGTTTGTGGAGTTTGCGGGGAGTTTAGAAGTGGTTTGAATTTCTAAAAGGCGGGTCCCAATTCTAGTCCTCTAAGACAGTCAAAGGAAAAGCCTAAGGCTAGATCCTAAGTACTAAAGAGAGAAGAGAAGACCTCATCAAAAATGAGGTCAACACATTTTAAACCAAAATTGACATAATCGACAAAAATTTAACATTTCAAACAATTAATCGACATAAATTCGACATTTCAAACATAACTGACATAAAATCGACATAATCGACATAAATTTGACATTCCAATTAATTAATCGACATAAATTCGACATTTCAAACATAACTGACATAAAATCGACATTTTAAACCAAAATCAACATAATCGACATAAATTTGACATTTCAAACAAAAAAATCAACAAAACCGACATAAATTCGACATTTTAAACATAACTGATATAAAATCGACATTCTAAACCGAAATCGACATAATCAACATAAATTTGACATTCCAAACAATTAATCGACATAATCGACATAAATTCGACATTTCATACATTACTGACATAAAATCGACATTTTAAACCAAATCGACATAAATTTGACATTTTAAACAATTAATCAACATAATCAACATAAATTTGACATTTCAAACATAAATCGACATGATCAACATAAATTTGACATTTTAAACAATTAATTGACATAATCGACATAAATTCAACATGTCGAAACATAAGCGACATAAAATCGACATTTTAAACCAAATCGACATAAATTCGACATTTCAAATGAATATCGACATAATCGACATAAATTCGACATTTCAAATCAAAATCGACATAACCGACATAAATCTGCCATTTCAAAACGAATATCGACATAATCGACATAAATTCGACATTTCAAACCAGAATCGACAAAACCGACATAAATTCGACATTTCAAACACAACTGACATAAAATCGACATTTTAAACCAAATTTAATAAACACCGAGCATTAAATGACATTAATCGACATTTCAAACCAAACTCAATGTATCTCGACATAAAATGACATAATTCTTAAAGTTCGACCTACATTAAACTTAACCCGACATAAAATTAAAAATCGACAATCCAACCAAAATCAATATTCAAGACAAATAAAAAAATTTAAACATAAACTGACATAAACCTAAATTGACATTTCAACCAAACTCATACATCTGACAACTCTGGATCAACATACACTTTGACTAGGTAATCTAAATATCTTGATATGACATTGTTTCTAACTTTATTTTCCTTGCAGGATGAAGACATGAAGTTTCGTTTAGATTTTCTTTGCATGTTATAGGGTGTGATAACTCTGTTTTGCAGGACGTCGACAACGGAACATTGACAACAAAACCAGGACTTTTAGGATAGTCATAAAACCTAAACTTTCTACAAACAACTGAACTTTTAGGTTAGCCATGAAACCTGAAATAAAATGACAAAATCATTAACATTGACATCGACATGACATCAACATACAACGACATTTCTATACCACAACAAAATGATGACATGACACTAAACCAAAACAAAATAAATGACAAAATGACATGACAAAATAAAATTGAGATGGCCACAAAACTAAAACTTAAAACAAAAGGAAATCATAAACACAATAACAAAAATAAATAAATAATGATATCTTCTCAACATCATAGAAGGTATCTCATGACATAATAACAACATCTTCTAGGAGGTAAAATATCTCATGACAAATCGAGATATTAATAATGACATCTTATGACATTATGACATCACATTAAGACATGACATAAAATGACATGACATTATGACATCACATTATGACATGACACGACATACAAACTACGACATTTCGACATATCACATGACATGAAACCAAAAAAACAAAACAAAACATAACAAAGCAACGACATCCACCCAACATAAATAAAACTTTCCGGTAGTATCGATTCTTCGAAACGCATCGCCACAACAACACTTACATTTTTTGAGGATAAATGTTAACCTTAATCGGGAGTTTTCCTAGGCAGTATTAATTTCTCAGGATGTAATTAACTATAGGAGCTTGCTCCTATAGGAGATTAAAGAACTCAGGATAGGTATTTTACCTACAAGACCTCTCTGGTTATCCAAGATCTTCATGTGATCTTCTTATATGAAAAACTTTAGTAATTACACAATCTGAAGACTTTTTCTATGAGATTATCATTTGATCTCTTTTTCTCTCAATCTCTATCATGATTAATCCTTCTTCAAATTTTCTAAAGACTTCTGACAATAATTCTAAGTAGAATAAGAATTAGGGTGATAAATAGAGAAAGAGAGTGGCGACTCCTTGACATTGACATGATACAGGAATTGACGGCGACGACATGCTATCCATATATTTAATCGCCATCATGAACCTTTTACCAAAGTTGACATTTAGGTCATTGTGTAAGAAATTGACCATTTTGATCAAATTTGACTTTTGGTCAAAAGTTGACCTTTTAGGTCAATGAGGTGGTCATTAGGTAAAAAATTGACAATTTTGACCAAAATTAACTTTATTGTTCAAAAGTTGACCTAATGGATAGATAATTGGTAATTATGTCAAAAATTTACTATTTTGACCAAAATTGACTTTTTAGTTAAAAGTCGATCTATTGGGTCAGTGAGTTGGTTATTGGGTTAAGGATTGACAATTATGACCAAAGTTTACTTTTTGGTCAAAGATTTACATATTGGGCTTATAATTGGTCATTAGGTAAAAAATTATCTATTTTGACCAAAAAGTTAACTTTTGGGTCAAAATTTGACCAATTTGGTCAGCGGGTTGGTCATTGTGTTAAAAATTGACCATTTTCACCAAAGTTAACTTTTTTGTCAAAAGTTGACTTATTTGGTTAATGGGGGGTCATTAGGTCAAAATTTAACTATTTTGACCAAAATTGACTTTTTGGTCAAAAGTTAACATATTGGGTCAATGGGTTGGTTATTGGGTCAAGGTTTGCCCATTTTGACCAAAGTTGACATTTTAGTCAAAAGTTAAATAATTGGGTCAATGGGTTGGTCATTGGGTCAGAAATTAACCATTTTAACTAAAGTTTACTTTTTGTTCAAAAGTTGACCTACTAGGTCAATAGGTTGGTCACTGGGTGAAGGATAGACCATCTTAACCAAAGTTGACTTTTTGGTCAGAGATTGGCTTACTGGGTTAATAATTGGTCATTAGGTAAAAAATTGACTATTTTGACCAAAATTGATTTTTTTGTCAAACGTTGACCTACTAGGTCAATGTGTTAGTCGTTAGGTGAAAATTGATCATTTTGACCAAAGTTGACTTTTTAGTCAAAAGTTGACATATTGGGTCAATGGGTTGGTCATTGGGTCAAGGATTGATCATTTTGACCATAGTTGACTTTTTGTTTAGATATTGACTTATTGGGTCTAAAATTGGTTATTAGGTCAAAAATTGATTATTTTGACCAAAATTAATTTTTTGGTCGAAGTTTACCATTAGATTGACGGGGTGGTCATCAGGTCAGAAATTGACGATTTTGACCAAAATTGACTTTTTGGTCGATAGTTGACTATTTTGTCGATGAGTTGGTAATTGGGTCAAGATTTGACCATTTTGACCGAAGAAAACTTTTTGGTCAAAATTTGATATAGTGTCAACGGGTAGGTCTTTGGGTAAAAAATTGACCATTTTGACCAAAGTTTACTTTTTGGTCAAAAGTTGACTTATTGGGTTAATGGGTGGTCATTAGGTCAAAAATTGACTATTTTGACCAAAATTGACTTTTTGGTCAAAAGTTGTCCTGTTTGGTCAATGTGTTTGTCATTGGGTGAAGGATTGATTTCTTTGACAAAAATTAACTTTTTGGTCAAAGATTGACTTATTTGGTCATTAATTGGTCATTAGGTCAAAAATTGACTATTTTGACCAAGATTGAATTTTTGGTCAAAAGTTAACCCATTGGGTCAACGGGAAGGTCTTGGGTCAAAAATTGACCATTTTGACCAAACTTGACTTTTTGGTCAAATGTTGACATATTTGGCATATGTGTTGGTAATTGGATCAAGAAGTTTACCATTTTTTTCAAAGATTACTTTTATGGTCAAAAGATGACCTATTGGGTCAATGGGTTGGTCATTGGGTAAAAAATTGTCCATTTTGACAAAAGTTGACTTTTTGGTCAAAAGTTGACCAATTGGGTCAATGGGTGGTCATTTGGTCAAAAATTGACTATTTTGACCAAAATTGGCTTTTTGGTCAAAAGTTGACCTATTGGGTCTATGGGTTTGTCATCGGATCAAGGATTGACCATTTTGACTAAAGTTCACTATTTGGTCAGAGATTGACTTATTGGGTCAATAATTGGTCATTAATTCAAAAATGTTTTATTTTGACCGAAATTGACTTTTTGGTCAAATGTTAACCTATAAGGCCAATGGGTTGGTCATTGGGTCAAGGATTGATCATTTTGACCAAAGTTGACTTTTTGGTCAAAAGATGTCATATTGGGTCGATCGGTTGGGCATTTGGTCGAAAAGATTAACCATCTTGACCAAAGTTGACTTTTTGGATAGAGATAGGTTCTTGGGTCAAAAATTGGTTATTGGGTCAATAATTGGCAATTATGTAAAAAATTTACTATTTTGACCAAAATTGACTTTTTGGACAAAAGTCGATCTATTCGGTCGGTGGGTTGGTTATTGGGTCAAAGATTTACCATTTTGACCAAAGTTATCTTTTTGTTCAAAGGTTGACATGTTGTCTCAATGGGTTTGTCATTGGGTCAAGGATTGATAATTATGACCAAAGTTGAATTTTTGGTCAGAGATTTACTTATTGGGTCAATAATTGGTCATTAGGTCAAAAATTGTCTATTTTGACCTAAAAATTTGAATTTTCGGTCAAAATTAAACCAATTTAGTCAATGGGTTGACCATTTTGACGAAAGTTGACTTTTTGGTCAAAAGTTGACCTATTTGGTCAAAGGGTGGTCATTAGGTTGAAAATTGACTATTTTGACCAAAATAGACTTTTTGGTCAAAATTTTACTTATTGGGCAATGGGTTTGTCATTGGGTCAATCATTGACTATTTTGTCCAAAGTTGATTTTTTGGTCAATGATTGACTTACTGGGTCAATAATTGGTCATTAATTCAAAAATTGACTATTTTGGTCATTAGGTCAAAAATTAATTATTTTGACCAAAATTAAATTTTTGGTCAAAAGTTGAGCCATTGGGTCAACGGGGAGGTCATTATGTCAGAAGTTGACCATTTTGACTAAAATTAACTTTTTTGGTTAAAAGTTGACTTATTGGTCAAAGGTTAACCTATCATTTGACCAAAGTTGACTTTTTGGTCAAAAGTTGACTTATTGGGTCAATGGTGGTCATTCAGGCAAAAATTGACTATTTGGTCAAAAGTTGACCTATTGGGTCAATGGGTTTGTTATTGGGTTAAGGATTGAATATTTTGACCAAAGTTGACTTTTTGGTCAGAGATTAACATATTGAGTGAATAATTGGTCATTGGATCAAAAATAAACTATTTTGACCAAAATTTACTTTTTGGTCAAAAACCGACCTATTGGGTCAATGGGTTTGTCTTTGGGTCATTGGGGTGGTCATTGGGTCAGAAATTGTCCATTTTGACCAAAGATTACATTTTGGTCAAATGTTGACCTATTTTGACCAAAATTAATTTTTTGCTCAAAAGTTAACCTATTGGGTCAACGGCGTGGTCATTGGGTCAAATATTGACTATTTTGACCAAAGTTGACTTTTGGTCAAAAGTTGACCTATTTGGTCAATGAGTTGGTAATTAGGTCAAGAATTGACCATTTTGATCAAATATGACTTTTTGGTCAAAAGTAGACCTATTGGGTCAATGAGTTAGTCATTGGGTTAAAAATTGACCATTTTAACCAAAGTTGACTTTTTGGTCAAAGTTGACTTATTTGGTCAATGAGTTGGTAATTGGGTCAAAAATTAACCATTTTGACCGAAGATGACTTTTTGGTCAAAAAGTTGATATATTGAGTCAGTGGGTTGGTCATCGTGTCAAAAATTGACCATTTTGACCAAAGTTGACCTATTGGGTCGAAAAGGGTGGTCATAAGGTTAAAAAATGACTATTTTGACCAAAAATAGTATATTATTTTTTAATATAATTTAAATATAAAAAAATTGAATAGTTAAAAAAATTATATATATATATATATATATATATATATAATATTATTTTTTATTTTAAATATTTTAAGTATAGTAAATTATTTATAAACATAATTTAATTATAAAAATATTTAATAGTTATATAAATTAAAAAATTTAGAAATAAATAAAAATATATATATAGATATATATATACAAATAAATATATATATATATATATATATATATATATATATATTTATTATATTATTTTGTCTATTTTAAATACTTTAAGTATAGTGTATTATTTATAAATATAATTTAATTATAAAAATATTTAATAATTAAATAAATTAAAAATAAAAATATATATAGGCTTATATAAATCTTATATATATATATATATATATATATATATAAATTAATATAATCTTATTTTCTTACTTTAAATATTTTAAGTATAGTATATTATTTATAAATATAATTTAATTAGAAAAATATTTAATAAATAAATAAATTATAAAAATATATATATTTAGGTATATATAAATATAAATATATATATATATATATATATTTATTTAATATTATTTTTTTATTTTAACAATTTTAAATATAGTAAAAAAAATTTTAAATAAATAAATATATATGTGTATATATATGTATATAAATTTATATAAAATAAATTTATAGTAAAAATATTTTATATATTTTAAATATAATATATTACTTAAAAATATAATTTAATTATAAAAATATTTAATAGTTAAATAAAATATAAATAAATATATATATATAGGTATATATATATATAAATATAATATTATTTTTTATTTTAAATATTTTAAGTATAGTATATTATTTATAAATATAATTTAATAAAATATTTAATAATTAAACTAATTATAAATAAATATATATATAGATATATATAAATATAAATAAATAAATAAATATATATATATATATATATAATATTTTTTTTATTTTAAATGTTTTAAGTATAGTATATTATTTATAAATATAATTTAATTTAAAAAATAATTATTATTAAATAACTTATAATATATTTATATAATATTATTTTTTTATTTTAAATATTTTAAGTATAATATATTATTAATAAATATAATTTAATTATAAAATTATTTAATATTTAAAAAATAATAAATATATATATATATATATATATATATATATATATATATATATATATATGTATATAATATTATTTGTTTATTTTAAATGTTTTAAGTATAGTATATTATTTATAAAGATAATTTAATTATAAAAATATGTAATAATTAAAGAAAATACAAATAAAAAAATATATATATAAGTATATATAAATAAATATATTTATATATATGTATATATAAATTTATTTATTATTATTTTTTATTTTAAATTTTTTTAGTATAGTATATTATTTATAAATATAATTTAATTAGAAAAATATTTAATAATTAAATAAATTATAAATAAATATATAATCGGGTATATATAAATAAATATATATATTTATATATATTTATATATATACAAATTTATTTAATATTATTTTTTTATTTAACTATTTTAAATATAGTATTTTATTTATAAATATAATTTAATTATAAAAATATTTAATAGTTAAATAAATTTTAAATAAGTAAAATATTTTAAATATAAATAAAAAATTATAAATATAATTAAACTAATTTAATTATAAATATTTTATATATATATGTGTATATATATATATTTATAAATTTATATAAAATTATTTTTTTATTTTAAATATTTTAAATATATTATATTATTTAAAAATATAATATAATTATAAAAATATTTAATAGTTAAATAAAATATATATATATATATATATGGTATATAAATATATATATATATATATATATATATATATATATATATATATATATATTATATTTATATTTATATTTTATTTAACTATTTAATATTTTTATAATTATATTATATTTTTAAATAATATACTATATTTAAAATATTTAAAATAAAAAAATAATTTTATATAAATTTATATATATATATATATATACACATATATATATAAAATATTTATAATTAAATTAGTTTAATTATATTTATAATTTTTTTATTTATATTTAAAATATTTTACTTATTTAAAATTTATTTAACTATTAAATATTTTTATAATTAAATTGTATTTATAAATAAAATACTATATTTAAAATAGTTAAAATAAAAAAATAATATTAAATAAATTTGTATTTATATAAATATATATATTTATTTATATATACCTAAATATATATTTATTTATAATTTATTTAATTATTAAATATTTTTCTAATTAAATTATATTTATAAATAATATACTATACTAAAAAAATTTAAAATAAAAAATAATAATAAATAAATTTATATATACATATATATAAATATATTTATTTATATATATTTATTTGTAATTTCTATAAATATTAAATATTTTTATAATTAAATTATCTTTATATATAATATACTATACTTAAAATATTTAAAATAAACAAATAATATTATATACATACATATATATATATATATATCATTTTTAAATATTAAATAATTTTATAATTAAATTTTCTTTATTAATAATATGTTATACTTAAAATATTTAAAATAAAAAAATAATATTATATATATATATATACCTATATATATTTTTATTTACAATTTATTTAATAATTAAATATTTTTACGATTAAATTATATTTATAAATAATATATTATACTTAAAACCTTTAAAATAAAAAAATAAATATTATATATATTTATATAAAATAAATAATATTATATAATATCATTTTTTATTTTAAATATTTTAAGTATAGTATGTTATTTATAAATATAATCTAATAAAATATTTAATAATAAAACTAATTATAAATAAATATATATATAAGTATATATAAATATATATATATATATATATATATATATATATATATATATATATATATATATATATATCATATATCATATATATATATAATATTATTTTTTTACTTTAAATGTTTTAAGTATAGTATATTATTTATAAATATAATTTAATCATAAAAATATTTAATAATTAAATAAATTGTAAATAAAAATATATATATAGGTATATATATATATATATATATATATATATATATATATATAATATAAAATATTTTTTATTTTAAATATTTTAAGTATAAAATTTTTTTATTAATTATAATTTAATTATAAAATTATTTAATATTTAAAAAAATGATAAATATATATAAATATATATATACATGTATATATATATATATATATATATATATATATATATATATATATATATGTATATATATATTTATATATATTTATATATAAATTTATATAATATTTATTTTTTATTTTAAATATTTTAAGTATTGTATATTATTTTTAAATATAATTTAATTATAAAAATATTTAATAGTTAAAAAAATTATAAATAATTAAATAAATAAACAAATAAACAAATATATAAATAAACAAATATATATATATGGTTGTCAAAAAAGCTCGTTGTTCACGAACAGTTCGTGTTCGGTTTGCCAAGAAGTTCGTGTTCGATTCGTTCGATAAGCAAATGAGAAGAACACGAACAATTTTTTTCATTTGGTTTGTTAAACGAACTAAACACGAATAGTGATGTGTTCGTTCGTGTTCGGTTCGTTATTGTTCGAAATATAAAATAATTTAAAATAATTATATATAAAAAATTTATGATATTTTAAAATTAATTTTATATTATAAAAATTTATTATATTTTAAATAAATAAACTTCTATAAATTATAATATATGATAAATTATTAATAACAATAAAATATTATAGTATTAATTTTATTAATATAAATATTATAATATTATAATTAATATACTGTACTATATATTAAAATAAAACCCTAAACAAAACCGTAAATGCCTTATTCAGTTTGCTTCATTTTGAGGAAGTATGGATTACCTGATGTGTAAGGAATACCTTATCAGTTTGCTTCATTTCGAGGAAGTATGCTATCAAAGCTAGGACTGTCAAAAAAACTCGTTGTTCGCAAACAGTTCGTGTTCGGTTCGCTAGGAAGTTCGTGTTCCATTCGTTCGATAAGCAAACTAGACGAACTCAAACAACTTTTTTTGTTCGGTTTGTTAAACAAACCAAACACG
>CM040436.1:408382-475445 GCA_022702705.1 Papilionanthe hookeriana x Papilionanthe teres | reverse complement strand
TACATCCGAGACTGCATTGCTTTAGGATCTTTTCCCTATCGCAATGAAATACATCAAATTCAAACCTTTTGGGTTGAGGATTTTACATCCAAGACTGCATTGCTTTAGGATCCTTGCCCTATCGCAATGAAATACATCAAATCAAACTTTTGGGTCAAGGATTTTACATCCAAGACTGCATTGCTTTAGGATTCTTTCCCTATCGCAATGAAATACATCAAATTCAAATTCTTGGAGTTGAGGATTTTACATCCGAGACTGCATTGCTTTAGGATCCTTTCCCTATCGCAATGAAGTACATCAAATCAAACTTTTGGGTCGAGGATTTTACATCCGAGACTGCATTGCTTTAGGATTCTTTCCCTATTGCAATGAAATACATCCAAATCAAATTTTTGGGGTCGAGGATTTTACATCCGAGACCGCATTGCTTTAGGATTCTTTCCCTATCGCAATGAAATACATCAAATCAAACTTTTGGGTCGAGGATTTTACATCCGAGACTGCATTGCTTTAGAATTCTTTCCCTATTGCAATGAAATACATCAAAATCAAATTCTTGGGGTTGAGGATTTTACATCCGAGACTGCATTGCTTTAGGATTCTTTCCCTATTGCAATGAAATACATCCAAATCAAATTTTTGGGGTTGAGGATTTTGCATCCGAGACTGCATTGCTTTAGGATTCTTTCCCTATTGCGATGAAATACATCCAAATCAAACTTTTAGGGTTGAGGATTTTACATCCGAGACTGCATTGCTTTAGGATTCTTTCCCTAGTGCAATGAAATACATCAAAATCAAACTCTTGAGGTTAAGGATTTTACATCCAATACCGCATTACTCTGAGATCTCTCCTCATTATAATGATTCAATCCGATCAATTCAATTTTCTTTTGTGGTTAAAGATGTTATATCTAAAACCACAAAACTCCAATATTCATTTCAAATCAAATCCCTTCAAATTAATTTTAACAAAACTTCAATCTAAATTGAAACTCTAAATTGAAATCTAAACTCACACATCGAAACTTAAATTGAAACAAAATAAAATCTAAATTGAAATTCCCCCAGATCATGTGATTTGGGATTCACCTCCTTTTCCCTTTCCCCAGCGAGAGTTTAGGAATCACCAGTCTCAGAAGTAAGCGTGACACTCCCCAGCGGAAATTCTTCTACTTCGTCCTAAGTTTGTCACTTGGACATCTGTGTTGGTTTTGTTGATCGCTTCGGTCAACGCCAATACGCGCGGTGTGCTCCGTCAGCTCACCACACCTATTGGGGGTCCATTTGTTGACCTCATTTTTGATGAGGTCTTCTCTTCTTCTCTTTAGTACTAAGGATCTAGCCTTAGGCTTTTCCTTTGACTATCTTAGAGGACTAGAATTGGGACCCACCTTTTAGAAATTCAAACCACTTCTTAACTCCCTGCAAACTCCACAAACTCGATCGTAGACCCCTAATCACCTAGAGGGTTGAAATCAAATGTGGAAGTTTAAAGGATGAGTTCCTATAGGACTCTTTGGCATTAGGACTACCACAGGTGGCCCGGTCCAGTGAAGCGACCGACTTACACACACACTACACCTATACACTACACTTTCACACACCTATACCTAACTCGACCTCCCGACTCATGTAGGTGATTCCGATGGATGGTCCTTAACCCCTAAGCCCTTGGCTAAGAGGTTAGGAACAACATGGTGGATGCTTCAAATGAGTCCCTTCATGGCTCATGTGGGCTTGATATGGCTTCATGGCTCAACCAAAATGATTTCATTTCACTTATATTCACCCAATCTTCAATTTTCCAAATTTTCGATTTTTGACCCCGGGACCTCTATGCTCAACTTACCCGAAGCCCTGAAATTACCCAAATTTTTCAAAATTTCCAAATCACCGAAAATCCCCCAAAATCAATTCCAAACATTTCCACATCACTCAAATTGACCATCCATACCCAAAAATATCTAAAATTCCAAGAAAACCTCCCAATACCCTCCAAATACCCAAAATACCCCCCTTGACCCAAAAATCTAGAAATTCAGAAAATTCCCAGAAAATGTCAAAAAATCCCAAATATTCCCAATTTTATTTTGTCCAACTACACCATGGGCCAATTTTGTCAATTTACCCTACTTTTGACAAAAACCCCAATTTGACCCATTTTAACCCAAAGTGAACCCAATGTCAAACCAAACCTACCCAATTGACCCAAATTCTGGTCCAATTCAATCCTAAACTTCAATTCAACATTCCCAACACCAATATAGACCAAATCCAAGTCCAATTTGATTGACATTTGGATCCAATTTCACTTTTGGCCTTTAAGCCCAATTTGGACCCATGACCCAAACCTAACCCAAACTCACCCAATTCAACTCCAATTAACCCCAAATCTTTTCTAAATCTTCCTTAGCACCCCCACAAGAAAAACACTAACATGATTTGCCCAAAATTTAGACCCAAACCCCACTCAAATTCAACCCAAAGCTAAAAGGCCCAATTTTGACCTAAACCCAAACCTATCCCAAATGAGCCCAAACCCCAAAATCAAAGCCCAATCAAAGTCAAAACCTCTTTGAAACACTCCCATAAACATTTCTCAACATTAATTTTACATCAATTTCAACCCTAGCCCAACATTGGCCCAACTTGGCCCACTTGGACCTATATTGGCCCATTCACCAAAAGAACCCAAATTCAACCCAATTCAAACCCAAATCACCCCCAATTTGCTTCAAGTCACTCATGATACATCCATGAGCTAAACCCAACAATTATTTTGCCCAAACCTCTTTACAAAATTTCATCCCAAAATCCATTTTAAAATTCAAAAGCCCACTTTCCTAAACCATCTTAAAAGCCCATCTAAAACCATTTCAAAAAGCCCAAAATCTACCCTAAAGCCCACATGACATCTCCACTTGCCATCCACTTAATAAAAGCCATTCCCTAAGTCCTAAATTCATCATCAAATCATTCCAATTCAAGTTTCATGCAAATTTCCATCAAATCACCAAAAATTCCTAAAAACTATTTCCATGAAATTGACTCCACTTTTCCCAAGCCAAAGGTGAGCCATGCAAGCCATGGACAAGCCACATGAAGCCATGGAAGGCTTGACATGTGATCAAGCCATTAATGGCTAAAGGAGGGGCCCCTTTCCTAATCCTTCTTAAACACTTTTCTACCTTAAGCATGTCACACACTAAACCATGCTTAGCCACCTCATCATGGATGGAGACCACACCATTCTCTCTTGGCTGACCCAAGTGATCCTTTTCAGCCCAAGACCAGGCCTTGGGTGGTGAACCTAGCCCAAAACCATGGGTTGACTCATTTGAACCCAAAATGGTCTTCCCCCAATTCCATTTCAATCCAAGCTCTTTACACATGGCATTTGCCAATTGCTTGCACCAAGTCCCAGCCTTGACCCACCTGACCTTGAGGGTGACCCATGCTCAGCCGGCCAGCCACCAGGCCGCCGGAAAACACCATGGCCGAGAGCTCACATGTGAGCCAACTTTGAAATTCTCCCTTGCTGAGCTGCCCCATCCCCGAGTGGCCATTGTAGCTGTTCTTCTCTTGCCAAGAACAGGCTGATCCCAAGCCCTAACTCTCCTCGGGAGGCCCTCCGCCCTCTCCTATTTAAACACCACCCCTCTCGACCATGAGAGGTGCTTGAAAACAAACCTTAAGGAAACTTCGCAAAAATTGTTCCGGACTACTCCCCATACACAGAGCACTTGATCCCCACTGAAATCCCCCGCCATTTCTTCTCTGCGAGCTCGATTTCGAGTTGAAATCCAAGCCCAAAACCGGGACACTTCTCCACAGGTGAGCCAATCCCCAAATTGATTGGTTCTACACCTTCACCGGACCGAGGGAAGGTGGCCACCGCAAAAGCCCCATCTCCGAGGCCACCCGGTTGCTCCGGCCTCCAAGCTTTGTGATCGGCTGTGGTCGAAATCCTACCTAGGCAATTCACTGGACCGGGAGACTTCATCGCGTAGCTTGTCGGGATCCAATCGCAGGTGCAACAACCCTCGGATCGAAGCCACACTTCTCCGAGCAAAGGTATGGCCTCACTCTTCTTCCCGAGCTTCCGAACATTCTCCATTTCTATTGCGTAAATTTCATCCAACATAAGCCGTATGGATGTGTTCGTCTTCTCGAGACGAATCCATGAGAGCATAAGAACATGAAAATCCATTGAGTATCGAGTGAGATCTTAGGGATTTAGTGTGGACGACTCTCGGGTGAGGACGCTCGGGGACGATGAACGGATGCCGTCCATTCAATACACGCGCGGACGGACGGCTCAGATGGCGTCGGACCAGGAGACGGTACGTGAACCGCGGGGCCCGGGCTGCTGACTTAAGCGGCGGCGTCGAATGGGAGCGCGACGCGTGTGCGTTCGGAGATGCCGAGGATGACGCGGCGCCGACTCGGATAAATAGAAAATTAGGGGTATTTTCTATTTATTTAATTCCCTAAACTTGGAAAATTCATAACTTTGTGTAGGAAAATCATAAAAATAAAATTAAAATACCCATCTTGCTCGGTGAACGAGAGGAGAATAATGTGGAAAAGAAATCATTTAATTTCATCAAGTATTTTATTTTTAATAATTTATTTACTCTCTGCATAATTTTAATTCTCCATGCATGTATACAATTCACCATGGCATGAGACCATAGGGCTTTTGAAGCCTCCGAATTTGGGAACATTCCCTGAATTTTCCAAAGTCGAGAGGCCGTCCTATGAAAAGTTATTGATTTTTCAAATTCATGTTACTGTTTTGAGTATTTTAATTCCAATAAATAGCATGTTGTGAAATAAATTCTAGGAAAATTTGGTGATATTCCTTATGACCAGAGGACCCTAGGAAAAGTAGGTTTTGAGTTAGTTCATTTAAAACAACTCTAATTGGCTTAAACACCCAAAATGGATCTCTAATTAATTAGAGCTAACCATACATCAAATTGACTTGAAATCAATTCTCCACTAACCTTTAGGATCGAGAGGAACCCACCATAAAAATTTGAGGTCAATTGGACTTGGTTAGCCCTACTAATTGGGTTGATTAAGCCATTTAGCCATTTTAAACTTTAAAAATTCATAACTTTCAAAATATCTTTCAAAAATTCACCAAATTGGTTTTGGAGACTCTCTGTTGTTAGGGGATTTTAATAAAATTAAAATTTCAATTTTCTAAAAAAGTTGATTTTTAATATTATTTTAATATTTTTAATAATTAAAAAATAATAAAAATCACAAAAATAATAAAATTCACCAAAATGTCACATTTTGAATTTTAATCACTTAGGAACAAACCCCATATTTTTCTTAGGTCTATTTAGTGAGATATTAAATTTTAAAGCTCTAGGGTAATTTTAAAATTAAAAAAAATGTATTTTCTAGCATTTTCACTAAAATAATTATCATAAATCATAGAAAAATCAGAAAATTGCAAAATTTGATTCTCTGATTTCCTTGATATCAGAGAGATTTTTGAAAAATATAAAATTCATTTTTCAACATTTATTTTATTTTTAAATTAATTAATACTCCAAAACTTAAAATAATTATAATAAAAATAATATAATTCCAAAAATCACCAAAATTGGTCCAAGTGGTCCTCTGGTCATTAGAAATGTTTCCTAATTTTCTTAAGGATAGAAACTTTCCCTTGGTCATGTTATTAAATTTTCCTTGGAAATCTTTATTTTCCACCAAAAATAATTATATAAATAAATTAAATACAGAAAAATCACATTTTCTCCTCTCATGTCTTTATTGACATATGAGTGAAGTCACATAAAAATTTCAAGTTCATTTGAGTTCAATTTAATGAGTTATGAAATTATTAAGCTTAAAGGGTAAAGTGGTAATTAAAATTTTAATCCTTAATTAAAACTTTAGGTTTAATAAAAAATTAACAAGTAAAACATTTGATCCTAATCTGATTTGGATGATTGAAATTTAAATAATTAAAGGGTAGAAATTCATTAAGCAATTTAAAATAATTAAACCTTAATTAAATAATTGATTAAATTTGGAAGAATAATAAAATTGGAATTATTAAAATAGGGATATTATTAGGAAGAGATTTATTCTTTAATTTAAAAATCCCTAAATTAATCATCTCATTAATATTCAATTCTTAATTAAAATGATAACTCAAATTTCAAATATTAAAAGAATTAATCATTAAACTAAAATTAAATTATTAAACTCTTTTAAAATTTCAATTAAAATTAAAAATTAAAATTAAATTAAAAAGTAAATTAAATTAAATTAAATTAAATTAAATTAAATTAAAATTAAAAGTTGGATTAAATTAAAGATTAAATTAAAATAAATTAAATAAACAAATTAAATTAAATTAAATGAATAAATTAAATTAAATTAAATTAAATAAATAAAATCAAATTAAATTAAGTTAAATTAAATTAAATTAAATTAAATTAAATTAAATTAAATTAAATTAAATTAAATTAAATTAAATTAAATTAAATCAAATTAAATTAAAATTAAATCAAATCAAACTAAATTAAGTTAAACCAAACTAAATTGAATAGAATTAAAATTAAATTAAATTGAATTAAATTAAATTAAATTAAGTTGAATTAAATATAACATCACCAAAGACATAAAGAATTCAAAATAAATCTAAAAATAACTTGAACACTATTCCAAATTTAAACCCTTTAATTGAAGTTAAACTAAATCACAAACCATTTGAACACCAATTTACCCTCGAAAGCTTTAGTTATCATAACTCCTAAACAGAATATTAATTGAAATGTCACTTCACTTATAGGACATTCAAACATCCTAGTTCACTGAGTAAGATAATAACAAAACTTAACTAAACCTCGGACGATTAATTCATTTGTGTAATTGAATTCATTTGGACTTAAAACAATTCTAGTAATATTGAAAAGATATTTAAGATTCTTCTTAAACACTTTCTCAATATGATAGGATGTTTATAAGAACAATTGAACTTAATTGTTCTTTGATGAAGAAAATTGTCTTCAAACCAAAACACAAAGACCTAGACGTCATAGGAAATGACTAGCTATAGGATTAGGAACTTGGTAGAAAACCATAACCCTTACCTTAGCTTTACCTGGGAACTTGCTTAAATATTCTAATTGTGTTTTAAGTGCAGCTTGGGATGACGGGAAGACCCTCCAGGTACGCTTTTATTTTTTTGCAATTTACTTTCTTGCAATTTACATTATTACAATTTATTTAACCGCATTGCACTTACTTTTCTTGCATGATAAACAATTGTTGCATGAAAACCCACACCTTTAGGATAGTCCCTAAAGCCGAAAACCAAAACTAAGTTAAAAGCCATTGCAAGATAAAATTCTCCGCCACAACATTTGAAAATATAAAACAACTCAAAATTTAATCACAAACAGAATATAAAACTACAATTACAATTAAATTAAAACGTCTCGTTGGATGATCGGGAATACCTCGGATGATGTAACCTACGTGTTGCTAAAGGGATTTCCCACGTGTCTAAATGAAAGTGTGGAACTCATTCAGTTGAGTTTAGCAAATTCATCTGGACTAAGTGAATCCGATAAAAATAAGGATGCCGGAAGGATGGAACCGTGGGTTCTTAACCGGTGTCGTTATAATCAACTTTAAGATTTGTTTTAATTAAAACGTAAAAAACACTTGGAAATTAAGATTTTCTCTAAACCAAAACACTTTTCTCATCCCCTGATTTATGACTTCTAAAACTAAAACTCTGCAACAACAAGGAGCTCGGAGCATGGTGGGCAGCACGGCCATCGTCATCAGCAAAACCTGAGTCTACTTCAGCAAAACTTTCCTATAATTAAATAACAAAGCCATAGGACTTCGAGGTAGTTTGCCTAGTGCAACATAAATCCTCAACTCTTCGTTAGGCATTTACCTTGTAAATTAAGCCCTAACCGGTCTTAGGATTCCGAGGTAGTCGTCTAATACGACATAAACCCTCACATCTTCAAGGCTATTTGTATGATTCTGTCATATAAATATAAGCCCTAATTAATTAAAATTGGCAAGATTGAAATACTAAATAAACATTAGGACTTTCCTAAATCTAAGCCAAACAATAGGATAGTTGGGAAATTACCGAAGTTCACTTCGAATCTGTGATTTCTCCTACCTTTCGTCCTTTGAATTCTCAAAACAAAATGTTCTAAACTTGATCCATTCCCAATTGAAATTTCAAAATTCAATCCTTTGAAAACTTAAACTTTGAAACCCTTGAGAGCAGAATTATTGATTATTATCGAGAGTTTTCTTAAGTGATTCCCGTCACCTAAGATGTAATTAACTATAGGGGCTTGCCCTTATAGGGAATTTTAAAGAACCTGAGTAATATAAACCTCGTTTAATGCTTTCATATTAAGCGGGGAATTTGTCGGCTTATAAAATTGGTTCGCGGACAAACGGATTTCACAAATCTTTTAGTTTGTTTAATCGAGCCCCACCGTCAAGCGATGTGTCTATCCTTAGAGATAGATACACGGTTTGTGGTGCAGTGCTCGTTTATGTAAACTATTTGGGATGTGAGATCGGTTTAATCTCATATCTTAAAACCTTCAAATTTAAAATTATTTTCAAAATCAAATACTACTTTTTAAATTATTTATTTAAACTAAATTAAAAGTTCGCCGACAACTTCTGTTAGGCGACACCCTTTTCAAAATAAAACACACAACCTAAAAATGCGCCAACAATACCCAACTTGACCTCCTGACTCATGTAGGTGATTCACATGGATGGTCCTTAACCCCTAAGCCCTTGGCTAAGAGGGTTAGGAACAACATAGTGAATGCCTCAAATGAGTCCCTTCATGGCTCATGTGGGCTTGATGTGGCTTCATGGCTCAACCAAAATGATTTCATTCCACTCAAATTTACCCAATCTTCAATTTTCCAAATTTTCAATTTTTGACCCCTCGGGACCCTACACCCGCATAACCTACCCAAAGCCCTTGAAATTACCAAGATTTTTCAAAATCACCTAAATTACCCAAAATTCCCCGAAATCAATCCCAAACATTTCCACATCACTTAAATTGATCATCCATTCCCAAAAATATCAAAAATTCTAAGAAAACCCCCAATACCCTCCAAATACCCAAAATACCCCTCTTGACCAAAAAATTCAAAAATTTAGAAAATTCCCAGAAAATTCCAAAAAATCCCAAATATTACCAATTTCATTTTGTTCAACTATACCATAGGCCAATTTTGTCAATTTACCCTACTTTTGTCAAAACCCCCAAGTTGACCCATTTTAACCCAAAGTGAACCCAATGTCAAACCAAACCTATCCAATTGACCCAAATTCTAGTCCAATTCAATTCTAAACTTCAAATCAACATTCCCAACACCAATCTAGACCAAATCCAAGTTCAATTTGATTGACATTTGGATCCAATTTCACTTTTGGCCTTAAAGCCCAAGTTGGACCCATGACCCAAACCTAACCCAAACTCACCCAATTCAACTCCAATTAACCCCAAATCTTTTCTAAATCTTCCTTAGCACCCCCACAAGCAAAACACTAACATGATTTGCCCAAAATTTAGACCCAAACCCCACTTAAATTCAACCCAAAGCTAAAAGGCCCAATTTTGACCTAAACCCAAACCTAAACCCAAACCTAACCCAAATGAGCCCAAACCCCAAAATCAAAGCCCAACCAAAGTCAAAACCTCTTTGTAACACTCCCATAAACATTTCTCAACATTAATTTTACATCAATTTCAACCCTAGCCCAACATTGGCCCAACTTGGCCCACTTGGACCTTTATTGGCCCATTCACCAAAAGAACCCAAATTTTACCCAATCCAAACCCAAATCACCCCTAATTTGCTTCAAGTCACTCATGACACATCCATGAGCTAAACCCAAAAATTATTTGGCCCAACCTCTTTACAAATTTTCATCCCAAAATCCATTTTAAAATTCAAAAGCCCACTTTCCTAAACCATCTTAAAAGCCCATCTAAAACCATTTTAAAAAGCCCAAAATCTACCCTAAAGCCCACATGACATCTCCACTTGCCATCCACTTAATAAAAGCCATTCCCTAAGTCCTAAATTCACCATCAAATTATTCCAAATCAAGTTTCATACAAATTTCCATCAAATTACCAAAAATTCCTAAAATCTATTTCCATGAAATTGACTCCACTTTTCACAAGCCAAAGGTGAGCCATGCAAGCCATGGAAAAGCCACATGAAGCCATGGAAGGCTTGACATGTGATCAAGCCATTAATGGCAAAAGGAGGGGCCCATTTCCCAATTGCTTGCACCAAGTCCCAGCCCTGACCCACCTGACCTTGAGGGTGACCCATGCCTGGCCGGCCGGCCACCAGGCCGCCGGAAAACACCTTGGCCGAGAGCTCACATGTGAGCCAACTTTGGAATTCTCCCTGTCGAGTCGCCCCATCCCCAATGGCCATTGTAGTTGTTCTTCTCTTGCCAAGAGCAGGCTGATCCCAAGCCCTAACTCTCCCTAGGAGGCCCTCCACCCTCTCCTATTTAAACACCACCCCTCTCGGCCATGAGAGGTGCGAAAACAAACCTTAAGGAAACTCTGTCAAAATTGTTCCGAACTACTCCCCATACACGAGCACTTGATCCCCACTGAAATCCCCCTGCCATTTCTTCTCTGCGAGCTCGATTTCGAGTTGAAATCCAAGCCCAAAACCAGGACACTTCTCCGCAGTGAGCCAATCCCCAAATTGATTGGTTCTACACCTTCACCGGACCGAGGGAAGGTGCCCACCAGCCAAAAGCCCCATTTCCGGAGCCACCCGGTTGCTCCAGACCTCCAAGCTTTGTGATCGAGCTGTGGTCGAAATCCTACTCAGGCAATTCACCGGACCGGAGACTTCATGCGTAGCTTGCGGGATCCGATCGAAGGTGCAACAACCCTCGGATCGAAGCCACACTTCTCGCGAGCAAAGGTATGGCCTCACTCTTCTTCCCGAGCTTCTGAACATTCTCCATTTCTATTGCGTAAATTTCATCCCACATAAACCGTATGGATTTATTCGTCTTCTCGAGACGAATCCATAGAAGCATAAGAACATGAAAATCCATTGAGTATCGAGTGAGATCTTAGGGATTTAGTGTGGACGGCTCTCGGGTGAGGACGCTAGGGGACGATGAACGGATGCCGTCCATTCAATACACGCGCGGACTGACGGCTTAGATGGCGTCGGACCAGGAGACGGTACGGGAACCGCGGGGCCCGGGCTGCTGACTCAAGCGGCGGCGTCGAATGGGAGCACGACGCGTGTGCGTTCGGAGATGCCGAGGATGACGCGGCGCCGCGTGGATAAATAGAAAATTAGGGGTATTTTCTATTAATTTAATTCCCTAAACTTCAAAAATTCATAACTTTGTGTAGAAAAATCATAAAAATAAAATAAAAATACCCTCTTGCTCAGTGAACAGAGGAGAATAATGTGGAAAAGAAATTATTTAATTTCATTAAGTATTTTTTTTTTAATAATTTATTTACTCTCTGCATATTTTTAATTCTCCATGCATGTATACAATTCACCATGGCATGAGACCATAGGGCTTTTGAAGCCTCTAAATTTGGGAACATTCCCTGAAATTTCCAAAGTCAGAGGCCATCCCTATGAAAAGTTATTGATTTTTTAAATTCATGTTACTGTTTTGAGTATTTTAATTCCAATAAATAGCATGTTGTGAAATAAATTCTAGGAAAATTTGGTGATGTTCTTTATGACCAGAGGACCCTAAGAAAAATAGGTTTTGGGTTAGTTCATTTAAAACAATCCTAATTGGCTTAAACACCCAAAATGGATCTCTAATTAATTAGAGCTAACCATACATCAAATTGACTTGAAATCAATTCTCCACTGACCTTTAGGATCAGAGGAACCTAACAAAAAAATTTGAGGTCAATTGGACTTGGTTAGCCCTACTAAATGGGTTGATTAAGCCACTTAGTCATTTTAAACTTTAAAAATTCATAACTTTCAAAATATCTTTCAAAAATTCACCAAATTAGTTTTGGAGCCTCTCTGATGTTAGGGGAATTTATGAAAATTAAAATTTCAATTTTCTAAAAAAGTTGATTTTTAATATTATTTTAATATTTTCAATAATTAAAAAATAATAAAAATCACAAAAATAATAAAATTCACCAAAATGTCACATTTTAAATTTTAATCACTTAGGAACAAACCCCATATTTTTCTTAGGTCTATTTAGTGAGATATTAAATTTTAAAGCTCTAGGGTAATTTTAAAATTAAAAAAATGTATTTTCTAGCATTTTCACTAAAATAATTATGATAAATCATAGAAAAATTAGAAAATTGTAAAATTTGATTATCTGATTTCCTTGATATCAGAGATATTTTTGAAAAATATAAAATTCATTTTTCAACATTTATTTTATTTTTAAATTAATTAACACTCCAAAACTTAAAATAATTATAATAAAAATAATATAATTCAAAAAATCACCAAAATTGGTCCAAGTGCTCCTCTGGTCATTAGGAATGTCCCCTAATTTTGTTAAGGACAAAAACTTTCCCTTGGTTATGTTATTAAATTTTCCTTGGAAATCTCTATTTTCTACCAAAAATAATTATATAAATAAATTAAATACAGAATAATCATATTTTCTCCTCTCATGTCTTTATTGACATATGAGTGAAGTCACATAAAAATTTCAAGTTCATTTGAGTTCAATTTAGTGGGTTATGAAATTATTAAGCTTAAAGGGTAAAATGGTAATTAAAATTTTAACCCTTAATTAAAACTTTAGCTTGAATAAAAATTAACAAGTAAAATATTTGATCCTAATCTGATTTAGATGATTGAAATTTAAATAATTAAAGGGTAGAAATTCATTAAGCAATTTAAAATAATTAAACCTTAATTAAATAACTGATTAAATTTGGAAGAATAATAAAATTGGAATTATTAAAATAGGGATATTATTAGGAAGAGATTTATTCTTTAATTTAAAAATCCCTAAATTAATCATCTCATTAATATTCAATTCTTAATTAAAATGATAACTCAAATTCAAAATATTAAAAGACTTAATCATTAAACTAAAATTAAATTATTAAACTCTTTTAAAATTTCAATTAAAATTAAAAATAAAATTAAATTAAAAATTAAATTAAATTAAGTAAATTAAATTGAATTGAATTAAATTAAATTAAATTAAAATTAAAAGTTGAATTAAATTAAAGATTAAATTATATTAAATTAAATAAACAAATTAAATTAAATTAAATTAAATTAAATAAATAAAATCAAATTAAATTAAGTTAAATTAAATTAAATTAAATTAAATTAAATTAAATTAAATTAAGTTGAATTAAATATAACATCACCAAAGACATAAAGAATTCAAAATAAATCTAAAATAACTTGAACACTATTCCAAATTTAAACCCATTAATTGAAATTAAACTAAATCACAAACCATTTGAACACCAATTTACCCTCGAAAGCTTTAGTTATCATAACTCCTAGCGAGAATATTAAATGAAATGTTACTTCACCTATAGGATATTCAAATGTCCTAGTTCACTGAGCAAAGATAACAAAACTTGAATTCCGGACGATTAATTCATTTGTATAATTAAATTCATTTGGACTTAAAACAATCCTAGAAATATTGAAAAGATGTTTAAGATTCTTCTTAAGCACTTCCTCAATATGATAGGGTACTTATAAGAACAATTGAACTTAATTATTCTTTGATGAAGAAAAATCGTTCTCAAACCAAAACACAAGAACCTAGACGTCATAGGAAATGACTAGCTATAGGATTAGGAACTTGGTAGAAAACCATAACCCTTCCCTTAGCTTTACCTAGGAACTTGCTTAAATATTCTAATTGTGTTTTAAGTGCAGCTTGGGATGACGGGAAGACCCTCCAGGTACGCTTTTAATTTATTGCAATTTACATTATTGCAATTTCTTTAATCGCATCGCAATTACTTTTCTTGCATGATAAACAATCATTGCATGAAAACCCACACCTTTAGGATAGTCCCTAAAACTGAAACCAAAACTAAGTTAAAAGCCATTGCAAGATAAAATTCACCGCCACAACATTTCAAAATATAAAACAACTCAAAATTTAATCACAAACCGAACACAAAACTACAATTACAATTAAATTAAAACGTCCTGTTGGATGATCGGGAATACCTCGGATGATGTAACCTACGTGTTGCTAACGGGATTTCCCACGGTCTAAATGAAAGTGTGGAACTCATTCGGTTGAGTTTAGCAAATTCATACGGGACTAAGTGAATCCGATAAAAATAATGATGCGGAAGGATGGAACCGTGGGATCTTAGCCGGTGTCGTTATAATCAACTTTAAGATTTGTTTTAATTAAAACGTAAAAAACACTTCGAAATTAAGATTTTCTCTAAACCAAAACACTTTTCTCATCCCACGATTTATGACTTCTAAAACTAAAACTCTGCGAAACAAGGAGCTCGGAGCATGGTGGGCAACACGGCCATCGTCATCGGCAAAACACGAGTCTACTTCGACAAAACTTTCCTAGAATTAAATAACAAAGCCATAGGACTTCGAGGTAGTTTGCCTAGTGCAACATAAATCCTCAAATCTTCCTTAGGCATTTACCTTGTAAATTAAGCCCTAACCGGTCTTAGGATTCCGAGGTAGTCGTCGATACGACATAAACCCTCACATCTTCGAAGTTTATTTGTATGATTCTGTCATATAAATATAAGCCCTAATTAATTAAAATTGGAAAGATTGAAATACTAAATAAACATTAGGACTTTCCTAAATCCAAGCCAAACAATAGGATAGTCGGGAAATTACCGAAGTTCACTTCGAATCCGTAATTTCTCCTACCTTTCTTCCTTCGAATTCCCAAAACAAAATGTTTCAAACTTGATCCATTCCACGTTGAGATTCCAAAATTCAATCCCTTGAAAACTTAAACTTTGAAACCCTTGAGAGCGGAATTATTGATTATTATCAAGAGTTTTCTTAAGTGATTCCCGTCACCTAAGATGTAATTAACTATAGGGGCTTGCCCTTATAGAGAATTTTAAAGAACCTGAGGTAATATAAACCTTGTTTAATGCTTTCATATTAAGCGGGGAATTTGTCGGCTTATAAAATTGGTTCGCGAGACCAAACGGATGTCACAAATCTTTTAGTTTGTTTAATCGAGCCCCACGAGTCGAGCGGTGTGTACATCCTTAGAGATAGATACACAGTTTGTGGTGCAGTGCTCGTTTATGTAAACTATTTGGGATGTGAGATCGGTTTATTCTCATATCTTAAAACCTTCAAATTTAAAATTATTTTCAAAATCAAATACTACTTTTCAAATTATTTATTTAAACTAAATTAAAAGTTCGCCGACAACTTCTGTTAGGCGACACACTTTTCAAAATAAAATACACAACCTAAAAATGTGCCGACAACCTCATCAAAATTGAGGTCAACAAATGGACCCCCAATAGGTGTGTTGTGCTAACCAAGCACACCGCGCGTATTGGCGTTGACTGAAAAGATCAACAAAACCAACACAGATGTCCAAGTGACAAACTTAGGACAAAGTAGAAGAGTTCCCGCTGGGGAGTGTTAAGTATATCTCTGAGACTAGAGATTCCTGAACTCTCGCTGGGGAAAGGGAAAGGAGGTGAATCCCAAATCACATGACCTGGGGGAATTTCAATTTAGATTTTATTTTGTTTCGGTTTAAGTTTTGATGTGTGAGCTTAGATTTTAGTTTGGATTTTTAATTTAGATTGAAGTTTTGTTAAGATTAATTTGAAGGGATTTGATTTGAAATGAAAATTGGAATTTTGTGGTTTTAGATGTAACATCTTCAACCTCGAAAGAAAATTGAATTGATTGGATTGAATCACTACAATGAGGAGAGATCTCAGAGTAATGCGGTATTGAATGAAAAATCCTTAACCTCAAGAGCTTGATTTTGATGTATTTCATTGCGATAGGGAAATAATCCTAAAGCAATGCAGTCTCGGATGTAAAATCCTCAACCCCAAAAATTTGAATTTGATATATTTCATTGCGATTGGGAAAGAATCCTAAAGCAATGCAGTCTTGGATGAAAAATCCTCAACCCCAAAAGTTTGATTTTGATGTATTTCATTGCGATAGGGAAAGATCCTAAAGCAATGCAGTCTCGGATGTAAAATCCTCAACCCCAAAAGTTTGATTTTGATGTATTTCATTGCAATAGGGAAAGAATCCTAAAGCAATGCTGTTTCGGATGTAAAATCCTCAACCCCAAAAGTTTGAATTTGATGTATTTCATTGCGATAAGAAAAGAATCCTAAAGCAATGCAGTCTCGGATGTAAAATCCTCAACTCCAAAAGTTTGAATTTGATGTATTTCATTGCGATAGGGAAAGAATCCTAAAGCAATGCAGTCTCGGATGTAAAATCCTCGACTCCAAAAGTTTGAATTTGATGTATTTCATTGCAATAGGGAAAGAATCCTAAAGCAATGCAGTCTCGGATGTAAAATCCTCAACTCCAAAAGTTTGAATTTGATGTATTTTATTGCAATAGGGAAAGAATCCTAAAGCAATGCAGTCTCGGATGTAAAATCCTCAACCCCAAAAGTTTGAATTTGATGTATTTCATTGTGATAGGGAAATAATCCTAAAGCAATGCAGTCTCGGATGTAAAATCCTCAACTCCAAAAGTTTGAATTTGATGTATTTCATTGCGATAGGGAAAGAATCCTAAAGCAATGCAGTCTCAAATGTAAAATCCTCAACTCCAAAAGTTTGAATTTGATGTATTTCATTGCAATAGGGAAAGAATCCTAAAGCAATGCAGTCTTAGATGTAAAATCCTCAACCCCAAAAGTTTGAATTTGATGTAATTGATTTTGCAAAGATTTGTAGTGTTGATTTGAAAAGTGTGGAAAGTTTGAATTTGATGTATTTCAGTGCGATAGGGAAGAATCCTAAAGCGGTGCGGTATCGGATGTAAAATCCTCGGCCTCAAAAGTTAATTTTGATTGAGGTTTGATGTGAGATACGGAAAGATCAAATTTGAGATTTGAAATTTGGGCGGGAATTTGGTTTAAGATACGGAAGATCGAATTTGAGATTTGATAGAGATTTGGAATATGGAAAGATTGAATTTGAAATTTGGAAGGATGAGTTTGAACTCGGTTGAGATTTGATTTAAGATTTGATTTGAAATTTGGAAGATCACATTTGAAATTTGATTGAAATTTGATTTAACATTTATGTTGATTTTGTTTATCTTTTAATGATTGAATTTTATTTTATTGTTTATTTAATGTTCATGTAGATTTGGTGTTTGTCATTTCTTTAGATTTTTTTTTTTTTTAAGGAAAGTTTTCTTTTATTCTTTTTTATTCCTTTTACATTCTTTGTTCGAAGTTCATTTAACTTTAATGGCGTTTCCAAATCCAATTTGCACAAAAGAGGTGAAGGCGAAAAATGTGACATAATTAAGCACCATTCAAATCATGTCGAAGATACATCATACATCTTGATGCGGAATATGTTACATTACAATCCGTATGGCTTCAAAACGGACTATGTATGATCTTTGTCGATCCATCGAAGAAGCATGCGGCAAAATCCATGTCTGAATAGTGGGGTACATGGTCGATAACATCTGTCGCGCGCCGCGAGGATGCCGTATAGATGTACATTGAGTGTGATATTTTCCATGTAACTACGCCGGCTCGTAGGCGGAGGCTCTCACAGCTCGGTGCAGTGGAAATGGTAAGGTGTCCTCCTGTCATCCATCCTTCTGAAAGTAGCGAGATCCGCTTCCTTTGGTACTCTGGTATACGATGCTTAGCGATATACGCTCGTTGCCCTTCGGTATCATGACGGAACCTACGGGGTAAGGTATCTTCATGGCCCTCGGAACTCACCGGGCTGTATCACGGAGGTCGAATCCGAACATGATGTTACACTCGCTCGGGGAAAGGCGTACGAAGGTCGACAATCATGGTCCCATGTGTGGGGGTATACGATCACCACAGCATAGATGTTGATAATGCGGCTATTGGGTATGCAATGCGCGTTACCCTCCAGGATTATCCAATCTCTTTACCATTCTCTTGATGACTAGTGGCATCGGATCTACTTAGCCGTGACGGAGTATTCCCGGAGGGGTTTCCCGCTACGTCTCATGGTTATGTGACATCCGCATTGTATTGTGATTCTTCCCTTCAGCATCCATCTCAGGGGTTACGAGTATGTGTTTTCCTTAGGCGGCCTGCTCGGCCCATTCTTTTCAAATCCCGGATACAATCCACGATTTCTTTAATTAAATACCGAGAATACGTCGGTATGTAGCTCGAGGCCCTCTTAGTATATTGATTCTTCTACCTTTAATTCTCTCGAAGTATTCGAGTTTTCTTTTCGGCATTTTTGCATTCTCTCCGGCTCGTATTCCGGAATGATCTGAGATGGCGAGGCCTTGTGACATATTGTGGGATATATGGTTCAATCCCTTCACGTTCTCCTGCATACCTCGGCTCCTCGAGGATGATGCAATCGGGACATCCCACGGGTTGCTCTGCAACAAGGTCATGCCTTGCGGTGGTTATCGGTGGCGTGGTAGCTTCTTTCTTCGATCTTAAGGGGATTTCCTTTGGATTGCATGCAGTATCACGGGAGCTGGCCTCCTTTCTCCGAGTTCTGGTGAACCGATGTCCTTGAGATGTATGTGCGCGTATGGCTTGTCTCGTCGCGTTCGCAGCTAGTTTTGTTAACATCTTACGGATACGGCGATTCTTATTTCTTCGTTGCGTTGCGTGAGTAGCTCTCCGAACTTCTTGAATCTACGCTGGGCGCGGCACTGACAAGCCTGCCCTCTCTTGTAGCGACTACGGACTTCATTTTCTTATCTTCTTCAATGTTTGTCTTTCTTTTCTTATTCTTGGATTGGTGGCTTGGGCCACCCACTTTCATCAACGCTGTGTCGGGCGGTTCTTCTTGGTCAACGGGACCTAGTCACTTTCCTCGTACTGTAGGCCTGTTGGTGCGAAATCCGAGTCAATCTCGATTACCGCTCCATCTTTCACCCTCTTTTATTCAGTGCGAGAGCTTACGCCATTCTTAAAGTTGAACCCGACACATCGCTCGACATTTTTCCCTGCGAAAAGACAAGGAAAAGGATCGGGGCTGTACTAAGAACAAAGACATTGAAGAAAATGTTTATTAAAGACATTTTTTATTCTTATATTTTTAAACTTAATAGGAATGAAGTGGGATAAGATCGGGTAAGAGATTTGATTTGGAAAAGAAAACAAGGAAAATTTTATTATCGGGATTTTTATTTATTTTAGCACATTTTTGTCATTTTTGGAGTTCGGACCCAGTCATAAGTAATTACTTCACCCGTGTTTCTTAGGGCGAGAAGAATTCATTCCTTCGAAACATCGGGTAGTAATTACTTTTTCGAGTATCGTCCATTGATCGAGAAGCATATGTCGTTCTCCACTGGCGATTCACTAGGCTGGTAAGAACACTCTGCAGTATCTTTTCAACCTGGCAGTCCTTCAAGTGGGTTCAAATTTTCCTCCTATCTTGCGGTGTGCAGAATAGGTCTTTTGAGAACGAGAACTAAATCACTGACTTTGAAGGTTCTTGGGCGGACCGGTTTGTCATGGGGCTTGAACCATCTTGGCTTGATATAGTTCTAGAGATGCATTTTGCGCATCAAGTCTTTTCCCTTCCAGGCTCTCTAATTCTTCGAGTCGTAATTTGGCGTTCTCTTCTGTTGTGATTTTACTTTTGGCCATGGTCCCCAGTGAAAAGGAAAGGCCCGGACCTCACAAAAGGTAGCAACGCCTGGAACCCATACATGAGACGTAAGGTGTAGCTTGAGTAGGAGTTCGCGCCGAAGGTTGTGGAGTAGGCCCATAAGGCTTCTAACAACTTCTCGTGCCAATTTCTCTTATTATCGTCCAAGATTTTCTTTAAAAATTTGGTGAGAGTTTTATTAAAAGCCAGTATGTAGGGCCGTTTTCTCTTGGGTAGTAAATTGTTGAATATCGCCGATTAGTTCAGTGTCTCGACAAAATTGTTGATTTGTGTGCTTCGAATGCTGACCCATTATACGAGATGATCCGCGCGGCTTTTCCGAAACGGTAGGCAAACTTGGTTCTTGAAAAATTGTAGCACGTGGTGTGCTTTCACTTCTTCTGAGTGGGCCTTTCTACCTTGGAAAAATGATCGTAGCCGCGAAATGAAACGTGTCCTTTTTGAAGATGGTGGTTCTATTGGACCCACTATATCGAATTGCCCCAATATTCAAATGGCCACGACGCAATTGTCGGATGTAGCACATTTGGAGGTTGGTGTAGAACCGCTCCTTTTACACTTAGCCTTGTGTGACTCTTGGCGATTTTCATGCGGTCGGTCATCATCGAGGGGGCCGGTAGTACCACTAGTCTTTTAATTTTCATTTTCATCTTTGGACCAGTAGTGAGCGCCACGAGAGTCCTGAATGTACCTCTTTAACAATTTCACGGACACCGGACCCGCTTAGGCGCCTTAGCCACATTTCGGTAGACTAATACAACATAACGTGTTGTTTATTAATGCGTAGGACGAGTTCTTTTCGTCCCGATGGAGCTAGCGACTATCGTCTGAAGCCTTTCTTGTTTGTAGGTAATCTATCAATGGCTGTGTCGCCCGTCTTCCGTGTTTCTGTCCTTTGACACTGTTGATCCTTTTCCGCACGGTTGTGTGGTATCATGTCGAGGCTGTGATAGGACACGACGTCGTGAATTGACACCTTCATTAGTTCATCACATGGGCAAATTCTTTTGCGAGGCAGTCGCCGCATCCGCTAAAGCGCTTTCTTTTGCAGGGATTTTGTAGATTGTCACGTGGAATTTGTTCGGCATTTGTATGGCATGCGATATTGTTCCGATCTTGGCTTTAAAATTTTTATCTTGTCAGCGTCTGTTGAATGATTATTGTGATCCCCGTAGATGTTGATGTATTATTGTTGAATGGTTAATTCAGGTCCGTTATAGGCTTCGTATTCCGCTTCGTTGTTTGTACACGAGGGATTCTGTCGAAGTGGTAGGGTATCTCTTAACATCCCCGCTCGGTGTTATAAAGATTAGTCCGATTCACCTTTGAACATATGCTTGCGATTCTTAAAAATCTTTGTGCGTGAAGATGCTCAAGTGAAATATAATTCCCAACGTCGATCATCAAGGTCTTCTAGGTTCATTGTTGTTCATCTAGCGGATCGTCGTTGGAGGTGCTGACAAGGTGTCTTTGCGAAGTACGCTAAGACTTGTCCCTTTACGGCACGAAGACGAAAGTTATGTCGAATTGCAATAATATCATTGACTAAATACGCGAGTACGGAAAACGTTGAGACGAGTCATCGTGTTAAGTGGATTAAACGAGATCGGGTTGACCTTATGAGAAAGCATGTAATGCACGAGCTTTTGAGCGAGCGAAGATGAAATTTGAAACAATGCTTTTCAATTGCGGGGATACCTTATTTCCGTCGGCGGTAAACGACGGCTTAAGTAATAAAGAGCATTTTCTTTACCCTCATCATTGACCTGGGCTAACAGGGCTCCGAGTGCGTCTGGCCGCGGTATAAAGTATTAGTGGTACACGGAGGCGGGGTACGCTAAGACGGGAGGTGTCATTAAATATTGCTTAATGTCCTCGAGGCCCTCACAGCATTTCTCTTCCCGAGCTCTGAATTTGGCGTCCTTTTTAACTAGTGCCGAAAGGCTGACACCTACGACAAGTTTGAGATAAAGCGTCGAAAGATATCTTAAGCTTCCTTGAAAAGATCGTAGTTGTTTTAAGGTTTTAGGAGGCGGCATTTCTAAGATAACTTCAGCTCTTTCGGGTCGATTTCAGTTACGATCTTGGGACAACGAATCTAGAATTTCCCGGAGGTGACGCCGAAGGCGCATTTAAGGATTCATCTTAAGATTAAATTGTCTTAATCGTTCGAAAACAATTCTCGAATCATACGAGTGGTTGTCCTTTACTTTGCTTTTGATGACCACATCATCCACGTAGCATTCGACTTGATTATGGATGAGATCATAAAAAATTCTTGTCATTGCTCTTTGGTAGGTTGCTCCTCGTTCTTCAATCCGAATGGCATCCTTTGTGTAGCAAAATACTCCGATCGGCGTTACGAATGCTGTAAGCTTTTCATCTTCGGAGCCATTTTTATGCGGTTGTATCACGAAGATCCATCCATGAATGAGAATATTTCATGTGTTGAAGCAATGTCGATCATTAATTTTGGGATCGGTAGAGAATTCATCTTTCGGACATGCCTTGTTAAAATAAATCCACAAATTCTGATACGACCATTCTTCTTCACATTTGGTACCACGTTGAGTTGCTCAAGTCGGGTATTGTTCTTCGCGGACAAATTTAGCGTATTAGCTTTGCTTGGTATGACTTGTTGCTCGATTTCTAGACGCATTCTTAAGGACCTTGTGTTGGGACGGAAGTAGGATCCACTCCTAGCTTATGGAGTACGACCTCACCGGGCTAATCCTGGCATCTCATCGCTAGCTCCAAGCAAAACAGTCTTTAAATTCCATTAATAACTTGATTATTTCTTGCGAGTCTTCTTTATTGAGTAAAGGTATTTAACAAAGGTAGGTCTAGGCTCTTCGCTAGTACCTAAGTTAACTTCCGTTAACTCATCTATTGTAGATTTGATTTCTTCTTCGAATTTTGGTGGAGCTTCTCCAATTTGTAAATCTTGAGTTCTTGTGTAGTTTCCATGCGATTTTTATTAGACTCCACGGAAGGTGACAACCAAGCAAATTTCGGTATCATCAGCGGCCCTCACATGCCGAATCCGAGACCATGCTTCGAATTGGGTGGACGACCGGAATTATTCCATAATTTTCAAAATGTTGTGATCGACCTTTTGTCGCATTGTCGAGGTAAGAAACCACGGCTGAATTAAATTTTGAACACGGAGAGTACCACTCGAAAAGCAATTCCATTAATTAAAATTGAAGTAGCATCTTGAAGTTGTACATTATTTTCGGTTTTGGAGGAAGGAGCACCACGGTAGAATTTGATTGGTTTTGCACCACCGCTACGTACCTCTTTAATGCCATACCCTCGATCTTATTAGAATGGATCGGGGTTAGGGTCATAGTATGTACATAGTGGTTAATCTTCTCGTACATCGATTTATATTCTTCGTTTCTTTCATCTTCAATAGGGATTTTGAATTGCGGCTTCTTTCGACTTATTGTGTTGCTTCTTGTTTGATTTCTTTTTCTTCTTCAGAACTATCTTCCCGATCGACATTGATGTTCGGTTTTCCTCGTCCAATCGTCCTAACGTCTCTACCACGACCTCGTCCCCGGCCTCGACCTCGGATGCGAGTTATTGGAGAAGCCTTCGCCATCTCGCCGGAAGGAGTGGTGAGTGAGCGTTGGACTAGAATTTCAGGTTCTTTGTCGTCCCGAACTTTCTTTGCTTCATTTGTTATGGTATCTGCGGAGAAGATCGTTTTCTTCGGAGGTGCATAATATTTGCGTCTTTGTGGATTCCAATCTCATGTACGGAGAATGGTTGTAGTCACCCTTTGATGCTGCTTGTTCCCCTCCATGGCAATATTTGATGCAGCGATGCGAATGATGGTACCATCTGTTTTCATGTATCCATGGTCGGCCCAGGTAGAGCGTTGAATGACGTTTACGAGATCGGTATGTGAAATTTCGCGGTTGTCTTTGCTAAGTCACCGGTCTTCATCGATGGCGTTATTGATCCGAGGGCTCTTTCTCCTTTTGATTGAATCCTCTTAATAACATTTTGTACGCCTCGGCTCGCGAGCCTTGATTTCAGTATCTTTAGCGTTCGAAGATTCATTATATTGATTGATGCTCCTGGATCCACGATACTGGAGAGTGTAAACTTCCCAATTGTAAGCCAGAAATGTACAACGGTCGGTTGTGGTCTCGCATCCCCAGTAGTAGGTCGTTGTCAGTGAAGGTGACACCTCATTGTTCCTTTAACGACGAAACCTCATCTAGGCTCTCCGTAGCATTGTTGTAATTCTGGATCGAAGTAAGGCCTTGAAGTCGAGCTTCTCTAAATCTCTTTTGATAAGATGAGGGCGACTCGTAGATACTCGGTTGTTGGTAGTTTCTAAGATAAATTTCAGCACGTTAGCCAGTCCACTTTGTTTTCATGTGCATCGTTTTCTTCTCGAATGGGTATTTTCGACGGAGTTGGTTCTTCTTGAACCTTGCCTGCTTTCCTTTGTCTTTTGGACCCATTCTCGGAGGTAGAACTTTTTCCACTCCTTAAGTTGACTTCTGTAATTTCCTCTTGAATCTATTGTTGAGCTTGCCGGTGTCTCTTCTTGAATCGGAATGACGGGCTCTTCCGGATTGGCTTCGGAGTACGGCTCTAACTCGCATCGTGACTGGAGCTCCTCGAAACTCGCGGATAGATTCGTTGCTTGTTCGAACTCTCGTAGCCTCCTTGATGGATGTCTTCTTCATTATTTTGCTTGTCGAGATCGTGTATGATTTGAGAATTGTCGTTGGTATCGAAATCGATATCCGGATTACGGGATTAGTTACGTAATCGTTAGAAACGGTGAAACGTAGCCAACGCCATCCACCCTTATCATTATGTAGTCCAGAAGTGACGATAATCGTACGAGTCGGGGGTTCGAGGGATTTCTCCCAGGGTGGAAACGGCTATCTAGGATAAGCGGCCCCTAGTCGGCCTTAGGTGCCTCGGTCTTCTGTCGTCGATTTTCTTCTTTTCTTCAATCGTCTCACGGTGAGGTGATTCTTCTATCGCAAGTGATAGTACCGGCTTAACAGGTTTCAAACTGCGAATTGAAGCTCGCACGGCCGGTTTGGATCTTGTCTAAAATCTTTTTCGAAGACTTCGTCAGCGGTAGTCCATGTCGTCGGTCGTATAGGGATGTCGGAATGATGGGATCGATCGAGACAGCATTGACGGAACCTCAGCTGCAGGGTTCCTTCATGTACTCATCGGGATTGTTATATTCCTTTAGAAGGTTGTCATTGAACGACTTTTTGAAGGTAATGCAATCTTATTTTGTGCCGACATCCGTGGTAAGGGCGAAAAGTTGGGATCACCTTTCTTGTTGACTTCCTGCAGTCTTTTAGGCTCGCGTTGGAAATCTGGGGTCTTCATCAAACTACGGAACATTTCGGCCTTTGCTTCATTCTTGAACGGATATTCTGCGGCTCAAAAAGCTCCCTTAATGTACGTTGCGGACGAGGTGGTTGTTCATCTTGCAGAGATGGTGATATTTGGGCGGGGTTGCGGGTAATTACGTTGTGGTTCTTGCGGCGATTACGGTGGTATTTGCATCGGTTGCTTGCCTTTGTCAAGCTCGCGCAACGATCCTGATTTCTTTTCCAAAAGCCTTTACGGGCTTTTGTTTTATCACATCGATTGAAACTTAATTGCTTTGCCTCCTCTTGCAAGCTTCCGGCCTTGCTTAACAACTTCTCGAAGTCTTAATAGTAAATCCCTTGAGGAGAAGTCTTCATCGGGCCATGGATGCTTTTAGTAAAATGCACGACTGCATGCTGTTCTTGCGGTTGTGGTTCACACTTCATGCTTAAGTTCCTCCGCGTCGGAGTATGTAATCCACCAAAGTTTCATTCGGCTTTTGTTTCTCTACCAGCAAAATCACATGGTGATGTGGTCTTGACTCACGGCGAATCGCTTGATGAAGAGGTTCTCTAGCTCGAGAATGTCTTCACCGAACCATTTGGTAATTCTGCATACCGGTCGAAGGCGATTCGACAGATGGCGACGAACTGTCGGAAGAGTAATGCATCGCTCCCGCCGGCATTGCGACAGGCGCGCAGTGTGCCACATCTTGTCAGGGTTCCGGTTCCGTCGAAGGTCTTGAACGGAGGTGGTACGAAGCCTTTCGGGTATTGGACAGCGTCGGGTCTTCTGGGTAAGGTCTACCCGTCCGAATGGATGTCCCGCTCTTCGATTGTGCTGAAGCTTCCTCGCACATGCTGGACCCACGAGTTCTTGATATCCTTTCGGGAATCATACTTTGTGTTGCATCCTTCTTTAATTGATCATCCCGTTGACGGATGTAATCTCCTTTCCTCCGTCTACAATGCGGAATGACTTCCGGGGGTGTTTCTACGTAATGTGGTTGTACTTGACTGCGGAAGTCGCCCGAAGGCTACGGCCATTTCATCCATCCTTTTCGCCGTTTGAGCGATCGTGTCGTCTTTTTCTGAGGCGCCTTCTCATCGATTCGCTCCTCTCTTTCTGCTTGGTGAGCACCTTGCGAAACTCTTTGAAGCTCGTGTCTCAACCATGTTGATTTACGCGTATTCGTCGTCCATGAATTCCGATGAATCAATCGTCCTCCGAACTTTCTTCTCTTTCTTTTGCCGATCGTCGGATATCGGTTCTCGACTTTTCCATGGCATCTTCTAGCGGGGCTTTACGTATTGTCTTCGTGGTTGTCGTGCGATAATTTCTTAGGGTCCCACGAGTCCCCTTCATCGCGGTAGCACTTTTCTTCAGATTGAGTCTCACAGCGAGACTTTCTTTCTCGAAATTTCTTTGTTCAATCTCAATTTGCCCGATGATGGGGACGCCATACCATCCTTGCTGTGAGAAGGTCTAGGACGGTGGTACGACGGCCAAATCTTGGAAGGTGGTATCCTCCTTAATCTGTAATCTGAGACGACAACGGAGTGGATAGCCTTCATTCTTTTACTTGGCTTTTCTGTCATGACGGCGGGCTGCTCGGGGCCAGACGGGATTTGAGCGCACCCGCCCTATCATACACGTAGAATTTAGATACAGGGCGGTTTTCCTTCCTTGCTAACTTTTCTACCAAAGTTTGCGATCGAAGCGAAACGGCGTAGTTCTAGTTCTTTTCTTGCGGAAATTTATCGTTGTAATATGCGAGTACGTAGTAATGTGGCAATCTTGCGAATATTTTCTTCATCTGCAGGCGGAGTGGGGATGAAACTTTGCTTCCTCAAAAAGGTGGTATGTATTCGGGCGGTGTATATTACGGCGATTCTGAGATTTCCTGCGAAGCTTGATCTCGGCGGCTACGCTTCTTTAGCGATCCTTATTTCTGCATTTCTTCTTTGAGTCTTTGTCGGTGACGGAATCTTTGAAGCGGACCGATTTCGAAAACGAAGGTCTTACGGAAGATACGTACCCACCACGGTAACGGAGTCCATCATAGTCTGTAGTTTCTTTCCCCTTTGATTTGGCAAAGGTCGGGAGTAGGTGCGGAAACGGCTAGGCCAGGTGGGGTAGAGATAACGGTCCTTCTATGGACATCGGTACTCCTCTTAGTCGGGATCCTTTGCGGGGAGGAATTCTTGGGTCGACTGGAGTTGAACTCGAGCGAGCGGCTCCTCGACGAGATACCTTGTTCATCGGTGCAGAGGGAGACGTCGGTGATCTTGACGTTCGTGTTTCGAATCCTTGTCCGGAAATCGGATGATTCCATTGTCAGGCAGCTCATCCTTATAGACGGCGAGTCCGATTACATGGGTGAAAGAGAAAATCGATTTCGGGGCTTCCATTTACGGGTAGATTCGTTTGTCGAGTCCGAAGTTATGCTTCTTTTCTTTAGGACGAAAAGAAAAGGTGAAAAGAGTCCGAACTCATTCATGTTCATGTATTTATAAGAAGGAATCACTTATTAAAAGAATCACTTATTAGAGAGTTTGTTTATTTAGAACGGAGTGTTCGAAAGGTGTGAGGGTAAGGAATCGAATCGGAGTTGGATAGGAAAAGAGATTCTTAAGCGAGACTTCTCGACTCGAAGGATCACTCTAGCCCAGCTTTTATTGAGGTAAGCCCCACCTCGAGAAATGAGGTAAAAGGATGCAAGACCTCTGTTTAGGGGTGTCTAAATAGTGGCTCCTAAATCCGAGAGAATGTTGAGTATACTTGTTCAAGGTAGAAATGAACATAGTATCCGACGGAAGGAAGAGGTTGTTTGACCCACAAGGGATATGGATACACTTACCGATTTTTGAAAACGGGGAATTATTTGATTATAATGGAAGAGGAATTGTCCCCGGCGGGAGTAGCCGAAGTTGTCGGCATATTTTTTTTAAGTTGAGTGTTGTATTTTTTAAAAGGGGTCGCCTACGAAGTTGTTGGCGAATTTTAAATTTAATTTAAATATATACATAATTTAGAAAGTAGTATTTGATTTTGATAATAATTTTAAATTTGAAAATTTTAAGATATGAAATCGGCGATCTCGCATCCCGAATAGTTTACATAAGCAGGCATCGTACCACAAACCGTGTATCTATCCCTGAGGATAGACACCTTTATGATGGTGGGGCTCGGTTAAATAAAGCTAGAAGATTTGTGACATCCGTTTGGTACGCGAACGATTTAATAAGCCGGCAAATTCCCACCTTAATATAAATGAATTAAGCGAGGTTTTATATTACACAGGTTCTTTAAAATTCACAACAAGGGCAAGCCCCTATAGTTAATTACATCTTAAGTGACGGGAATCACCTAAAGAAAACTCTCGATAATAATCGATAATTCTCTTTCTCGAAATTCAATTTAAGTTTTGAAAATTTAGTTGGAAATCTTGATAGGGAATGTATCGAAGTTTGGAGCATTTTATTTTGGGAATTCAAAGGAAGAAAAGTAGGAGAAATTACGGATTCGAAGTGAACTTCGATAATTTCATTATTATTGTTTGGCTTGGATTTAGGAAAGTCCTAATGTTTATTTAGTATTTTAATCTTGCCGATTTTAGTTAATTAGGGTTTATATTTATATGATAGAATCATACGAAATAACTGGAAGATGTGAGGTTTATGTCGTATCGAACGACTACCTCGGAATCCTAAAACCGATTAGGGCTTAATTTGCAATGCAAATGCCTAACGAAGAGTTGAGTTTATGTTGCACTAAATAGAACTTCTCGAAGTCCTATGTCTTTGTTGTTTAATTTTAGGAAAGTTTTCTTTAGCAGTAGGTTCGAAGTTTTGCGCTGACGACGATGGCCGTGCTGCCCACCATGCTTCGAGCTCCTTGTTGTTGCAGAGGTTTAGTTTTAGAAATCATAAATCAGGGATGAGAAAAGTGTTTTGGTTTAGAGAAGTCTTAATTTCCAAGTGTTTTTTGTGTTTTTAATTAAAACAAATCTTAAAGTTGATTATAACAACACCGGTTAAGATCCCACGGTTCCATCCTTCCGACATCATTATTTTTTATCGGATTCACTTAGTCCGGATGAATTTGCTAAACTCGGCTTCTGAATGAGTTCACACTTTCATTTAGGCCAAGGTAAATCCCGTTAGCGACACGTAGGTTACGTCATCCAGAAATTATTCCGTCATCCAACGAAGACGTTTTAATTTAGTTGTAATTGTAGTTTTGTGTTCGTTTGTGATTAAATTTTGAGTTGTCTTATATTTTGAAATGTTGTTGAGGTGAATTTTATCTTGTAGTGTCTTTTAATTTAGTTATAGGTTTCGGTTTTGGTTTACGTCCTAAAGGTGTAGGTTTTCATCTGTTGTTGTTTATCGTACGAGAAAAATAAGTGCGATGCGATTAAATAAAGTGTCGTAAAGTAAATTGCAATAAAATAAGAGCGTACCTGGAGGGTCTTCCCGTCATCTAATTTGCACTTAAAACACGGTTAGAATATTTAAGCAAGTTCCTAGGTAAAGCTAAGGAAAGGGTTACGGTTTACGGTCCCTAATCACGCATATTTAGTCATTTTCTATGACGTCTGGGTTCTTGTATTTTGGTTTGAAAACGATTTTCTTCATCGAAGAACAATTAAGTTCATTTGTTCTTATAAATATCACATCATATTGAGGAAGTGCTTAGAAGAATCTTAAACATCTTTTGATATTCTTGGGATTGTTTTAAGTCGATGAATTTGGTGTGTAAATGAATCGATCGTACGAGGTTTTGAGTTTTGTTAACTTGCTCGGTGGTAGGACATTTGAATGTCCACATAATTAGTAACATTTCATTTAATATTGTTTAGGAGTTATGATAACTAAAGCTCTTGAGGGTAAATTGGTGTTGAATGGTTTGTGAAGATTGAAATTTAAGTTGAGTTAATGATTTAAGTTTAGAATAGTGTTCGAGTTATCTTAGATTCATTTTTGAGTTAACTTTATGTCTTAGGTGATGTTATTTAATTAAACTTAATTCAATTTAATTTAATTTAATTTAATTTAATTGATTTAATTCAATTTAGTTTGATTTGATGTTACATTGAATTAATTTGATTTAATTTAATTTTTAATTTAATTTGATTTAATTTAATTTAATTTAATTTTTCAATTTAATTTAATTTAATTTAATTCTTAATTTAATTTAATTTTTTTAATTTAATTTTTCATTTGATTTAATTTTAATTTAATTTTTTATTTGATTTAATTTAATTTAATTTAATTTAATTTTATTCATTTAATTTTAATTAAAGAGTTCAATTATTTAATTTTAGTTTAATGAAATTAAGTCTTTTAATGTTTAAATTTGAATTATCGTTTTGATTAAAAAATTAAACGTTAATGAAATGATTAATTTAGGGATTTTAAATTAAAGAATGAATCTCTTCCTAATAATATCCATTTTATTTTAATAATTCCAATTTTATTATTCTTCAATTGATCAATTATTTAATTAAAGTTTAATCATTTTAAATTGCTTAATGGAAGGTTTCTACCCTTGATTATTAAAATTTCAATCATCCAAATCGATTAGGATCAAATATTTTACTTGTTAATTTTATTATTAGACCTAAAGTTTTAATTAAGGGTTAAAGTTTTAATTACCATTTTACCCTTTAAGCTTAATAATTTTATAACTCCTTTAAATTGATACCGAATGAACTTGAAATTTTTATGTGACTTCACTCATATGTCAATAAAGACATGAGGGAAAAATGTGATTTTTAAATGTATTTAATTTATTTATATAATTATTTTTAGTAGAAAATAGAGATTTCGAGAAAATTTGATAACATGACGAGGAAAGTTTCTGTCCTTAAGAAAATTAGGGGACATTCCTAATAACCGGAGGACCACTTGGACTAATTTTGGTGATTTTTTTGAATTATATTATTTTTATTATAATTATTTTAAGTTTTAGTGTTAATTAATTTAAAAATAAAATAAGTATTTGAAAAAATGAATTTTATATTTTTCAAAAATCTCTCGATATCGAAAATCGGAGAATCGGTACCTAACGATTTTAATTTTTATATGATTTATTATAATTATTTTAGTGAAAATGCTAGAAAATACATTTTTTAATTTACTAAAATTATTTTTAGAGGCTTTAAATTTAATATCTCACTAAATAGACCTAGGAAAAATATAGGATTTGTTCACAAGTTATTAAAATTCAAAATGTGACATTTTGGTGAATTTTATTATTTTTTGTGATTTTTATTATTTTTTAATTATTTAAAAATATTAAAATAATATTAAAAATCAACTTTTTTTTAGAAAATTGAAATTTTAATTTTTACGCTCCCCTGATATCAGAGAGACTCCAAAACCAATTTGGTGAATTTTTTGAAAGATATTTTGAAAGTTATGAATTTTTAATGTTTAAAATGACTAAGTGGCTTAGCTCGGCCCAATTGAGTAGGGCTAACTGAGAGTCAATTGACCTCAAATTTTTATAGTGGGTTCTCGATCTAAAGTCAGTGGAGAATTGATTTTCAAGTCAATTTGATGTATGGTTAGCTACAGTGGTAGAGACTATTTGGGTATACAACTTGATTAGGGTTGTCTAAAATGAAGAGCTAGCTTTCAAGAAACTATTTTCCTAGGGTTCTCGAGTCGCCCAGGAACATCACCAAATTTTCCTAGAATTTATTTCACAACATGCTATTTATTGGAATTAAAATACTCGAAAACGAGTGACATGAACTTGAAAAATCGATAACTCTTCATAGGGATGGCCTCGACTTTGGAAAATTCGGGGATTGTTCCCGAGTCGAGCTTCGAAAGCCACTATGGTCTCATCTTATGGTGAATTGTATACATGTATGGAGAATTAAATGTATACGAGTGTAAATAAATTACTAAAAATAAAATACTTGATGAAATTAAATGATTTCTTTTCCACGATTTATTCTCCTGCAATTTCCCCTTTGACGAGAGGGTATTTTTCTTTTATTTTTCGATTTTCCTACACAAAAGTTATGAATTTTCCAAGTTTAGGGAATTAAATAAATAGAAAATACCACATTTTCTATTTATCCACGCGGCGCCGGCGGCATCCTCGGCATCTCCAGAACTCGCGCGCGTCGGCGGCTCCGTTCCCGACGCGCGTCTCCCCGAGTCGGCGACCCGGGCCCCGCGGTTCTCGTACCGTCTCACGGTTCGACGCCATCTGAGCCGTCCGTCCGCGCGTGTATTAAATGGACGGCATCCCAGTTCATCGTCTGGCGTCTCGCCCAGGGCGAGTCCACACTAAATCCACAGATCTGCTCCGATACTCAACGGATTTTTATGTTCTTATGCTCTATGGATTCGTCTTGAAGAGACGAACACATCTATACGGTTATCATGCATTGAAATTAAGGCATTTGAAATGGAGAATCTCCGAAGCTCGGGATGAAGAATTAGTTCATACCTTTGCTCGAGAGAAGTGGCAAGCGATCGAGGTTGTTGCACCTTCGATTGGATCTGGCAAGCTCCAGATGAAGTCTCTGGTCTAGTGAATTATCTAGATGTGATTTCATTGAGCCGATCATAAAGCTTGGAGGCTGGAGCAAGCGGGTGGCACGGAGATGGGGCTTTTGGCTGAGTGGACACCTTCCCTTGGTACGGTGAAGGTGTAGGAACCAATCGAATTTGGGGATTGGCTCACTGTGGAGAAGTGTCTGGTTTTTGGGTGGAATTTCAACTCTTAAATTGAGCTCGCGAGAGAAGAAATGGCAGGGGATCTCAGGGATCGAGTGCTACGTATGGGGAGGAGTACGGGAACAATTTTGACGGAGTTTCCTTAAGGTTTTGTTTTGACTCTTACTCATGGCCGAGAGGGGTGGAGTTTAAATAGGAGAGGGTGGAGGGCCTCCCGGGGGAGTTAGGGCTTGGGATCAGGTTGCTCTGGTGAGGAGAAGAACAGCCATGGTGACCGGTAGGCATGGGACGACTCGACGGAGAATTTCAATGTTGGCTCACATGTGAGCTCTCGGCCATGGTGTTTTCCGGCGGCCTGGTGGCCGGCGGCCAGGCGTGGTCACCATCTTGGTCGAGGAGGTCGGGGGTGGAGCTTAGTGCAATCAATTAGCATTGGCCATGTGTAAAGGGTTTGATTTAGATGGAATGGGGGCATGGGCAAATTTGGACCTAAATGGGTCAACCACCCATTTGGGCTAGGTGCACCACCCAAGGCCTGGTTTTGGCTGAGGGAAAAGTGATTTGGCTCGGCATAATCAGTAGGGTCGAGTCACCATCCGAGCACGATTAGGCATAAGCATGGTTAAGGGGAATCATGGGAGTGGTTAATCACCTTTAGGAATTAAGGAAAGAGTCTCCTCCTTTTGCCCAAAATGGCATGGTGACATGTAAAGAGGCTCTCATGGCTTGCATATGGCTTGTGCATGGCTCCATGGCTCCATTTGGCTTGGGAAAAGGTTGAATTCGATTTCATAAAAATGGGTTTTAAGAATTTTGGATATTTTGGTGAAAATTTGCATGAAGCTTGATTTGGAATGGTTTAATTGATGATTTTGAAACTTAGGAGTGATTTTGATTAAATGGATGATGAAAGGAAGTGTCATGTGGGCTTTGGATGAATTTGGGCTTTTGAATTTGAAGGGAGTGGGCTTTTAGGAAAGTTTAAGGGAAATGGGCTTTTGATTTTAGGATGGGCATTTGGGTAAAGATTTTGTGAAAGGCCTTGTCGAATAAATGTCATAATTGGTTTATGGATGTTCTATGAAGGGCTTGGAGTCAATTTGGTGTGATTTGGAGTTGAATTGGTTTGAATTTGGGTTTATTTGGTAAGTGGGCCTATATGGGTCCGAGTGGGCCAAAGTTAGACTGATATTAGACTGGGTTGAAATTGATGTAAAATTAATGTTGAGAAATATTTATGGGAGTGTTTGAAAGAGGTTTTGACTTTGGTTGGGTTTTGATTTTGGGGTTTTGGGCTCATTTGGGTTAGGTTTGGGTTTAGGTGAAAATGGGCCTTTTAGCTTTGGGTTGAATTTGAGTGGGATTTAGGTCTAATTTTTAGGCAAATCATGTTAGTGTTTTTGTTTGTAGAATGTTAAGGAAGATTTAGAAAAGGTTTGGGGTTAATTGGAGTTGAATTGGGTGAGTTTGGGTTAAGTTTGGGTCATGGGTCCAAATTGGGCTTTAAGGCCAAAAAGTGAGAGTGGATCCAAATGTCAATCAAATTAGACTTGGATTTGATCCTAGATTGGTGTTGGGAATGTTGAATTGAAGTTTAGGGTAGATTGGACCAGAATTTGGGTCGGTGGGTAGGTTTGGTTTGACATTGGGTTCACTGTAGGGTTAAAATGGGTCAATTAGGTTTGACAAAGTAGGGTAAATTGACAAAATTGGCCCATGAATTATGAATTGAACAAAATGAAATTGGGAATATTTGGGATTTTCTAGAATTTTCTGGGAATTTTCTAGAGATTTTTGGATTTTTGAGTAGAGGAGGGAATTATTTTAGGTATTTGGAGAATTATTGGGAGGTATTTTTGGAATTTTGGTATTTTTGGGTATAGATGATCAATTTGAGTGATGTGGAAATGTTTGGGAATGATTTTGGAGAATTTTGGGTGATTTGGAAATTTTTGAGAAATTTGGAAATTTATTCGGGGCTTTGGGTAGGTTAGCGGGTGTAGGGTCCGGGGAATTCAAAAATTGAAAATTTGGAAAATTGAAGATTGGGTGGATGTAAGTGGAGATGCGTGTTTTTGTTTAGTACTTTGACCTCTGAGCCCATGAGCCATGAAGGACTGTTTGAGGCATTCGTATGTTGTTCCTTTAACCTACTCTTGGCAAGGGCTTAGGGGTTAAGGGCCATCCATATGAATCACTTACATGGTGAGGAGATGAGGTGGTATAGGTGTGGTTTAGGAGGAGGTGTGTGATGTAGTGTGTAGGTGTGAAGTGTGTGTGCAAGTCGACCCTTCTGGAACCGAGGCCACCCGGGCGATCACCAAGGCCCCGAAAAGTCCTATAGGGAACTCATCCTTTAAACTTCACATTTGATTTCAACCCTCTAGATGATTAGGGGTCAGTCGGTTGTAGGTTGCAGGGAGTTTAGAAGTGGTTTGAATTTCTAAAAGGTGGGTCCCGATTCTAATCCTCTAAGACAATCAAAGAAAGAGCTTCATTAGATCTGTCACAAAGAGAAGAAAGAGGAGCCTGTTAAAAATGAGGTCAACGGTCCTACGAAGTTATAACAACATCCGCATTGTATTATGACTCACTTCCTTTCCAGACATCCATTTCCGGGTTCCGAATAGTCTTTTCTCTCGAACTGACCTGCTCGACCCATTTGAAGTTCTGGAATGCAATCTACAATCTAACATTGCTCGTACTGCGAGAATACACGTGTGTAACTCGAGGCCTTCAAAATGTTGATTCTTTTGCCTCATTCCTTTCAAAGCATTAAGTTTTCTTCTCAACATTTTGCATTCTTTCACAGTTCATGATACCGGGATGATGCGCGAGTGACGAGGGCTAGTAACGTATTACGGGATGTATGGCTCGATCGTGTGTTCACCTCCTGCATACCTTGGCTCCTGGGGATTGTCTGCGGCGGGACATCCTCCGGGGTTGCTTGACAACAAGGTTCTTAGGATACGGTATCTGTCGGCGTCGAGGCGATCTCTGCGCCTCTGGAAGTCTTCTCGGAGAGTTTCCTTATCCTTTATTGTTCTTGGAGCTTGTTCTCTCTTTTGAGGTCACGATGAGCAGGGTATCTTTGAAATGTGTGTGTCGGCGATGGTGCCATTTTGTTTCCTTGTGTTGATCTGCTACTAGTTTAGTCAACATCTTGCGGATACGATTCTTATTCCTTCTTTGGTGTGATGAGCGTAGCTCTCCTCACTTCTTGAATTTATGCGGGCGCGGCGGGCGGCGAGCCTGCCCTGCAATCGTGGCAACTACTAACTTGATTTTCTTGCTTTCCTCGGTGAAATTTTGTCTTTCTTTTCTTGTTCTTCCGGATTGGCGGCTTGGGCCACCATCTTCATCACTTTACGGTATGAAGCTCTTCTCGGTCAGTAGGACCCGATCATTTTCTTCGTTACGTAGAATTTGTTGGTGTGAAATCGGGAATCAATTTCTATCCAGCATTTGCTCCATCCTTCACCCTCTTTCATCGAGTGCGAGACTCACGCCATTTTTAGAGTTTTAGGATATGTGATTCGACATTTTGCTGAAAACAAGGAAAGGATGCGGGAAATTTAATACTAAGAGCAAAGAACATTAAGAAAGTATTTATCCGCGAAGATTCTTCTTCACTTATTCAATTTAATTTTTAAGGGAAAGTAGGAAAGATGAAGAAAAGATCAGGAAAAAGATTTGATTTGAAAGGAAGGGTAAAACTTTATTATTATGATTTCACATATTTTTTATTTTTTGGTACATACATTTTTAATGATTTTTCTTTTGTCATCCAGTTTTTTTTTTTTTATGTTTTTGGGCTCGGACCAGGTCATACAAGTGATTACTTCACACTAGTGTTTCTAGGGAGATGGGGAGAAATCCCCATTTTTTAGAGGCCACCCTTCGAAACATCGAGTTGCGTAATACTTCTTCAAATAGCAAGTCCATTGATTGGAAGCATTTGTCGTTCTCCTTGGCAATTCGCAGGATTGGTGGGGACCTCACACAGTGGGTTGCCTCGACCACGAACGGCCCTTCCCAGTAGGTTCAAATTTGCCTCATCTTGCGATGTGCGAAGGGAATAGGTCTTCGAGAACAAGAACTAAGTCACCAACTTTGAAAGTTCTTGGGGCGGACCGGTTTATCATGGGCTTTGGATCATCTTAGCTTAGTACGAGTTCAATTTTTGTTGCGGCTATGAAGTCTTTTCCACTTCAAGTTTTCCGGTTCTTCCGGTTATGTCCATTTGACACATACCGTAGTAATTTATTTGCAAAGCTTTGCAATCCTAAGTGATGGAAAATTTGGACTTCCAATGGCTCTTTCTTGCCTTGGACCCGTATACTAAAGCATAAGGCGTGGGCGGGTAGGAGTCTGAAGACGTCACGTAGGCCCGTATGGCTTAACGAACTTCTCGTGCCAATTTCTCTTGTTGTATCCAAAGTTTTCTTTAAAATTTGAACGAGAGTTTTATTAAGCCTACGACGAGCCGTTTGCTCTTGGGTAGTAGATTGTTGAGTATCGCCGATCAATTTCATGTCTTCGACAAAATTGTTGATTTTATTATGAATACGGACTCATTATACGAAATGATTACACGCGGTATAAAACGGTAGACGACTTGATTTTGGCATAGCACGTGGTGTGCCTTTACTTCTGCGAGTGGGCTATGCCGCCCATTAGAAAAACAGTACGCCAGGCTGCGAGGATGAAGTGATGTCCTCTTGAAGAAGGTGGTTATCGGACCCCGCTATATACGCGCCCGACACTCGAATGACGCAGCGCGATTGTCGGATGGCACGTTTGGAGGTTGGCGGTGTACAGAACCACTCGTGCACTTGGCAGCGGTGACAACTCTTGGCGACTTTCATGCGGTCGGTCGCTCATCGAGGGCAGTAATACACAGATCTTTTTAATTTTCATTTCGTTTCGGACTAGAGGCGATGAGCGCCACAAAGTCTGAATGCACTTCTTTGACGATTTCACGAGCCTCGGACCCGCTCTCGGGCATCTTAACCACATCGATCGAAAAGACCTTACGGCATAATGTATTGTTTATTAATGCGTAAGACGAGTTCTTTTCTTGATTTGATAATAATGACTATCGTTGTACGGCTTATTTTTAGGTTATGTGTTTTAAAAAGGGGTCGCCTACAGAAATTGTCGGCGAATTTTTAATTTAATTTAAATAAATAATTTAAAAAGTAGTATTTGATTTTGAAAGTAATTTTTAAATTTGAAGATTTTAAGATATGAAATCAAACTGATCTCACATCCCGAATAGTTTACATAAACGAGCACCGCACCACGAAGCGTATATCTATCCGGAGAATAGACACAACGATGATGATGGGGGCTCGGTTAAATGAAGCCCAGAAAGATTTGTATTGTCCGTTTGATGCAACGAACGATTTTATAAACTGACAAAGTTCCCCTACTACTTAATATGAAAACATTAAACGGGGTTTATATTACACAGGTTCTTAAAATTCCGTATAAGACGAGCCCACATAGTTAATTACATCTTAAGTGACGGGAATCACCTAAGAAAACTCTGTTATAATAATCGGTAGTTGTTTTGCTCTCGAGAATTTCCAAAGTTTAAGTTTTCGAAGGATTGAATTTTGGAATTTGATAGGGAATGGATCGAATTTGGAACATTTTATTTTGGGAATCAAAGGAAGAAAGGTAGGAGAAATCACGAATCGAAAGCGAACTCCGGTAATTTCCCGACTATCTGTTTGGCTTGAATTTGAGAAAATCTAATATTATCTTATATTTCAATCTTGCCGATTTTAGTTAATTAGGACTTATGTTGTATGATAAAATCATCTGAGAATAGCATGAAAGATATGAGGGTTTATGTAAATGTGGAACAAGCTATTGTCCAAATCTAAGATCGGTTAGGGCTTAATTTGCGATGCAAATGCTAACTTGAGAAGGTTGGTTATGTTGCACTAGGCAAACTACCTCGAAGTCTTATGGCTTGGTTATTTAGTTCTAAGGAAAGTTTTGTTGAGATAGACTCGGGTTTCCAATGATGAAGATGGCCGTCTTCCTTGTGCATGCTCACGAGCTCCTTGTTGTTGCGAGAGGTTTAGTTTTAGAAGTCATAAATCAGGAGATGAGAGAAGTGTTCTGGTTTGAGAAAATCTTAAAATCCGGGTGTTTTTAATATTTTAATTAAACAAATCTTAAAGTTGATTATAACGAAGCACGGTTAAGATCCCGCGGTTCCATCCTTCCGGCGTCGTTATTTTTATCGGATTCACTTAGTCAGGATAGATTTTCTAAACCCAAACTGAATGAGTTCCACACTTTCATTTAGACCATGGGAAATCCCGTTAACAACGCGTAGGTTACATCATCAAAGGGGTATTCCCGATCATCCGGCAAGACGTTTAATTTAGTTGTAGTTGTAGTTTTGTTGTTATTTTGTTTGTGATTAAATTTTGAGTTGTTTATATTTTGAAATGTTGTGGCGGTGTATTTTGTCTTGTAATGACTTTTAATTTAGTTTTGGTTTCCAGTTTTAGGGACTATCCTAAAGGTGTGGGTTTTCATGCGACGGTTGTTTATCGTACGAGAAAAGTAAGTGCGATGCGATTAAATAAATTACTGATAAGATAAATTGCAATAAAATAAAAGCGTGCACGGAGGGTCTTCCCGTCATCCCAAGCTGCACTTAAAACATAGTTAGAATATTTAAGCATTTAAAGCAGATTCTTTAGGTAAAGTAGGGAAGGGTTATGGTTTTACACCAAGTTCCTAATCTATGGCGAATCATCTCCTATAACGTCTAGGTTCTTGTATTTTGGTTTGAGGACGATTTTTCTTCATCGAAAAGAACAATTAAATTGATGTTCTTATAAAAATCCTATCATATCGAGGAAGTGCTTAAGACGAATCTTAAACATCTTTTTGATATTTCTAGGATTATTTAAGTCGAAGAATTTAATTATACAAATGAATTAATCGTCCGGGATTCGAAGTTTTGTTATCTTGCTCAGTGAACTAGGACATTTGAATATCATTTATAAGTGAGGTAACACTTCACTTAATACTCCATTTAGAGTTGTGACAACAAAAGCTTTCGGCCAAATTGATGTTAGTGATTTATGATTTAATTTCATTTCGAGTTAATGGATTTAAGTTTGGAATAGTATTCGAGTTGTTTAGATTTTATTTTTTGAATTCTTTATGTCTTAGGTGATGTTATTTTTAATTCAATTTAATTTAATTTAATTTAATTTAACTTAATTTAATTTAATGTAGTTTAATTTAATTTAATTTAATTTAAGTTAATTTAATATAATATGATTTAGCTTAATTTAATTTAATTTGATTTAATTTAATTTGATTTAATTTAATTTAATCTAATTTAATTTAATTTAATTTAATTTGATTTTAATTTGATTTAATTTAATATGTTTAATTTAATTTTATTTAATTTTATTTAATTTAAATTTTAATTTAATTTTATTTTTAATTTTAATTTAATATTTTATTTTTTATACTTTAAGGATGATTTAATTTTAATTGTTAAAGTATTAATTTAATTGAAATTTTAAAAGGATTTAATTTAAATAATTTAACTTTAATTTAATTTAATGATTAAGTCTTTTAGCATTTTAAATTTTAAATTTGGATTATCATTTAATTAGGAATTAAATATTATTGAGATGATTAATTTAGGGATTCTTAAATTAAAGAACAAATCTCTTCCTAATAATATCCCTGTTTTATAATTCTGATTTTCCATTATTCTTGGAAATTTAATTAATTATTTAATTAATGTTTATTTTTAATTATTTTTGAATTGTTTAATAGGTTTCTACCCTTTAATTATTTAAATTTCAATCATCCAGTCAGTTAAGATCAAATATCTCTCTTTCATTTTATTAAGCCTAAAGTTTTAATTAAGGGTTAAAATTTTAATTACCATTTTGCCCTTCAAGCTTAATAATTTCATAACTCACTAAATTGAGCTCAAATGAATTTGAAATTTTTATGTGACTTCACTCATATGTCAATAAAAGCGTTAGAAGAGAAAACATGATTTTTTTACGTATTTAATTTATTTATGTAATTATTTTTGGTGGAAAATAAGTTTCCAAGAAGAAAATCTAATAATATGATCAAGGAAAAGTTTCTGTCCTTAAGAAACTTATGGAACATTCCTAATGACCGAGAGGACCACTTGGACCAATTTTGGTGATTTTCTGAATTATATTCTTTTTATTATAATTATTTTGAGTTTTGGAGTATTAATTATTTAAAAATAAAATAAAGGTTGAAAAATGAATTTCATATTTTTTAAAATCTCTCTGATATCAAGGAAATCAGAGAGCCAAATTTTCACAATTTTCGATTTTTTCTGCGATTTATTATAATTATTTTAGTGGAAATCTTAGGAAAATACATTTTTTATTTTTAAAATTACCTTTAGAGGCTTTTAAAATTTAATATCTCGTCATATAGGCTTAAGAAAAATATGGGGTTTGTTCTTTAAGTGATTAAAATTCAAAATGTAGTTTTGGTGAATTTTATTATTTTTGTGATTTTTATTATTTTTTAATTATTAAAAATATTAAAATAATGCAAAAATCAACTTTTTTAGAAAATTGAAATTTTAATTTTGATAAATTCCTGATATTAGAAGACTTCAAAACCAATTTGGTGAATTTTTGAAAAGCATTTGAAAGTTATGAATTTTTAAAGTTTAAATTGGCTAAATGGCTTAATCGACCCATTTGATAGGGGCCCCAACAGACGATTGACTTGAGAACTTTTATGGTGGGTTCCTCTGATCCTAAAGGTCAGTGGAGAATTGATTTGAAGTCAATTTGATGCATAGTTAGCTCAAATTAATTAAGGACCTATTTTGGGTGTTTAGCTTGAATAGGGTTGTCCAAGTGGATTAATTCGCTTTATTTTTCCTAGGGTCTTAAATTAGCGAAACATCCATAAAATTTTCCTAGAAATTTATTTCACAACATGTTAATTATTGGATTTAAAATACTCGAAACAGTAACATGAATTTGAAAAATCAATAACTTCTCGTAGGGATGGCCTCGACTTTGGAAAATTCGGGGAATGTTCCCGGGTCAGGCTTGAAAAGTACATGGTCACAAATCATATGGTGAATTTCCTATATGCATGGAGAATTAAAACAATGCATAGGGTAAATAAATCATTAAAAATAAAATACTTGATGAAATTAAATGATTTCTTTTCCACATTATTCTCCTCTGTTCAGCGAAGAGTATTTTTATTTTATTTTTTCGACTTTCTAGAAAGTTATGCATTTTTGAAGTTTAGGGAATTAAATAAATAGGAAAATAACCTAATTTCCTACTTATCCACGCGGCGCCCTGTCATCCTCGGCATCTCCGAACGACCGCGCAGCGTCTCTTGATTCGGCGCCGCCATCCGACTCGAGCGCTCCGGGGCCCCGCGGGTCACGTACCAACGCGGCTTGTCCGACTGTCCGAATGAGTACTCGATACACGCTCGATCCGACGGCTCATGGTCATCGTCTACCGGCGGGTGTGCAGTGACCGTGAAGCCTTCTAGCCTAATTTCTCACTCGATTCTCATAGCAGTTTTCGTGTTCTTATACTCTGTGGATTCGTCTTGAGGAGGCAGACATCCATACAGTAAACATGTATTTAAATTGACTCGAATTAAATGGAGAATCTCTGTAAGCTCGGGAAGAAGAGTGAGTCCATACCTTTGCTCAGAGAAGTGAAGCTTCGATGCGAGAGTTGTGTCACCTTCGATTGGGTCCAAGCAAGCTCCGGATGAAGCCCCTTGGCACAGTGAGTGCCTAGCTGAAAGTGACCACAGCCGATCACAAAAGCTTGGAGGTACCGGAACAACTGGAGTGACCTGCGGAGATGGGGCTTTCACTGGGAAAATTCTCCTCTTGGTCTGGTGAAGGTGTAGGACCGGTCAATTTGAAGATTGATCCACTTGTGAAGAAGTGTCCTGGTTTTTGTGCTGAAGTTTGAACTAGAAATTGAGCTCAGCTGGAGGAGTGGGGCGGAATCCGGTGGGAATCAAGTGCTCTATGTGTGGAGAGTGATATGGAATGATTTTGTAAGAGGTTTCTTAAGGTTTGGTTCAGCACCTCTCATGGCCGAGAGGGCCGCGTGTTTAAATAGGAGAGGGTGGAGGGCCTCCCGGGGGGATTAGGAGCTTGGGATCAGCTGCTCTTGGCAAAGAGAAGAACCTTCCTGATGACGCAGGGATGGGAGCAGCTCGGCGGGTGAGAATTCCAAGTTTGGGCTCACATGTGAGCTCTCGGCCTGGTGGTTTTCCGGCGGCTGTGGTGGCCGGCCGGCAGGGTCAGGTCACCCTCAAGGTCGGGGAGGTCGGGGCTGGGGCTTAGTGCAATCGATTGGCCATGGACATGTGTAAAAGAGTTGAATTTGAAATGGAATGGGTGAAGGTTATTCTTGGCTAGGTTTGGTTAACTTGTGCATTTGTTTGGGCTGGGTTCACCTCCCCATGGCTGGCCTTGGGCTGAGAAAAATCAGTTAGGCTAGCTGGTCGAAAGGTGGTGATCTCATATCCAGAGAATATTTGGATTAAATCTTGGTTAAGGGGTATCATAGGTGAGGTTAAGGACTTTTAGGAATTGAGAAGCTCCCCCTCTTCTTACCCAATGTGGTATGGTCACATGTCAAACAATTCACATGGCTTGCATGTGGCTAAGAGTGGCTTCATGGCTCACCTTTGGCTTGGGGAAAAAGCCAAGTCAATTTCATGGAAATGGGTTTAAGAAAATTTTGGTATTTTGATGGGAATTTGTATGGGGCTTAATTTGGAATGGCTTCATGATGAGTTTTGAAACTTAGGGATTGATTTAATTGAAAATATGGTGTAGAGCAATTGTCATATGGGTTTTGGATTGATTTTGGCCCTTTGGATTTTGGTGGAGATGGGCTTTAGGAAGGTTTCATGTAAGTGGGCTTTTAAGTTTCAAAATGGGTTTTTTGGGTGGAGATTTTTGCAAAGGGCCATGCCAAATAAATGTTGAGTTTGATTTAAGAGTGTATCATGAGTGATTTAAAGCAAATTTGGGGTAGTTTGGGTTTGATTTAAGAGTGTATCATGAGTGATTTAAAGCAAATTTGGGGTGGTTTGGGTTTGAATTGGGTTTCTTTGGTAAATGGGCCAACATAGGTCAGATTGGGCTAACTTGGGCCAAGGTTGGGCTAAAGTTGAAATTGATGTAAAATTAATGTTGAAAATGGCTTATGGGGCTGTTTTAAAGTTTTGACTTTGATTGGGTCTTGATTGCACACAGGGTTTGGGCACATGGGCTAAGGTTTGGGGTGTAGGCCCATTTAAGGAAGGATTTTGGCTTTGGGTTAGTTGTAAATTGGGGTTTTGAGTGCAAATTTTGAACAAATCATGTTAGTGTTTTGTTTGTGGGAATGTTAAGGAAAGGTTTAGAAAAGATTTGGGGTTAATTGGAGTTGAATTGGGTGAGTTTGAAATTTAAGTTTGGGTCATGGGTCCAATTGGGCTTTAAGGTCGAAAGTGAAATTGGATTAGTGTCTTCGATCACATTGGGCTTGGATTTAGTCTAGATTGGTGTTGGGGATGTTGAATTGAAGTTTAGAATTGAATTTGGGGTCAATTGGGTAGGTTTGGTTTGACATTGGGTTCACTTTGGGTTAAAATGGGTCAAATTGGAGATTTTAGAAGCAAAAGTGTGAATTGACAAAATTGGCCCATGGTGTAGTTGAATAAAATGACATTGGAAATATTTAGGATTTTCTGGAATTTTCTGGGAATTTTGTGAATTTTTGGATTTTTGGCTAAGAGGGTATTTTGCGTATTTGGAGGGTATTGGGAGGTATTTTTGGAATTTTTGATATTTTTGGGTATGAATGATCGATTTGAGTGATGTGGGAATGTTTGGGATTGGTATTGAGGATTTTTGGGTGATTTAGGAATTTTGAAAAATTTGGGTAATTTCGAGGTTTTAGGTAGGCTAGGCGGGTGCGAAAATTCGGGGTCGAAATTGAAAGATTTGGAAAGTTGAAGATTTGAAAATTGAAGCTTGGGTGAATGTAAGTGGAATGAAATCATTTTTTGTTGAGCCATGAAGCCATATCGAGCCCATGCTATGAGCCATGAAAGGACTCATTTAAGGCACCTCGGCCCATGTTGTTCTAACCCGAAACCCTCTTAGCCGAGGCTTGGGGATTGAGACCATCCACATGTGAATCACCTTCATGAGTCGGGAGATTGATTGGGTATAGGTGTGGTTTAGGAGGTGTGTGTGAAAGTAAGTGTATAGGTGTAGTATGTGTGTAAAGTGACCTTCATGAGACCGAGGTCGCAGGCGATCCTAAGGCCCGAAAAGTCTATAGGAACTCATCCTTTAAACTTCATTTGATTTCAACCTCTAGGTGATTAGGGGTCTACAATCAAGTTTGTGGAGTTTGCGGGGAGTTAAGAAGTGGTTTTTAACGAATTTCCTGAATTGGTGGGTCCCGATTCTGATCCTGCAGGATAGTCGAAGGAAAAGCCTAAAAGGCTAGATCCACAAAATCTTAAAGAGAAGAAGAGAAGACCTCATAAAAAATGAGGTTAACAAATGGACCCCCAATAGGTGTAGTGTGCTAACCAAGCACAACGCTGCGCATATTAGCGTTGAACGAATCAACAAAACCAACACGAGATGTCCAGTGACAAACTTAGGACGAAGTAGAAGAATTCAGTAGTGTCGAGTATATCTTTGGGGCCCGGGAGATTCTGAACTCTCGGCCCAGGGGAAAGGAAAAGGAGGTGAATCTAAAATCACATGATTTAAGGAAATTTCGATTTTGGAATTTCAGTTGTTTCGGTTTAAGTTTTGATGTGTAAGTTCGGATTTTAACTTGGGTTTGATTTAGATTGAAGTTTTGTTAAAATTAATTTGAAGGGATTTGATTTGAATTGAAATTTTGTGGTTTTAGATGCAACATCTTTAACCTCAAAAGAAAATTGAATTGATTGAATTAAATCATTACAATGAGGAAAGAACTCGAACGATGCGGTATTGGATGTAAAATCCTTAACCTCGAAGTTTGATTTGGTGTGCTTCATTACGATAGGGAAGAACCTAAAGCAATCGGTATTGGATGTAAAATCATACGACACGAAAGTTGGATTTTGTTGATATATTTCATTGTGATAAGGAAAAGAATCCTAAAGCAATGCGATCTCGGATATAAAATCCTCGGCCACGAAAATTTATTTTGATAGGAAAGAACTACTGTGATGGAGTTTCGGATGTAAAATCCTCGACGAAATTTGATTTTGATGTATTTCATTGCGATAGGGAAGGAATCTAAAGCGATGCAGTCTCGGATGTAAAATCCTCAACCCCAAAGGTTTAATTTTGATGTATTTCATTATGATAGGGAGAGAATCTAAAGCAATGCGGTCTCGGATGTAAAATCCTCGAAGCCGAAAGGTTTGATTTTGATGTATTTCATTGCGATAGGGAAAGAATCCTAAAGCAATGCAGTCTCGGATGTAAGATCCTCAACCCCAAGGTTTTGATTTTGATGTATTTCATTGCAATAGGGAAAGAATCCTAAAGCGATGCGGTCTCGGATGTAAAATCCTCAACCCCCGAAAGGTTTGATTTTGATGTATTTCATTGCGATAGGGAAAGAATCCTAAAGCAATGCAGTCTCGGATGTAAGAGCCTCAACCCCAAAGGTTTTAGCTTTTTGATGTATTTCATTGCAATAGGGAAAGAATCCTAAAGCAATGCGATCTCGGATGTAAAAGTACCCGATCACGAGTTTGATTTTGATGGTAATTGATATTGCGAAGATTTGTAGTGTTGATTTGAAAAGTATGGAATTTTGGTGTTTTGAGAATTTCATGAAAGTTAAAAGACTTTCATGGAAAGAAATAGATTAGGAGGGAATATGTAGGTGCTACATATCCCGTTGAAGAGTTGATCGAAAGTTGTTGGTTGGATTGGATACAATTCACTTGCCATTTTAGATCCGAATCAAAAATCTCGGCCACTCCCGTGTCAATGGAATCGGCCGCTTCCATCCTGGACAAGGAAAGTAGAACGAATTGGATTTCGATTTAGAAGGTTGAGTTTAAATTTGATTGAGATTTGATTTGAAATTTGGAAAATCGAATTTGGAGTTCGATTGAGATTTGATTGAAATTTGTGTTCATTTGTTTGTCTTTTAACGATTGATTTTTATTTCATCGTGAATTTGGAGTTTATCATCTTTTAGATTTTTAAGGAAAGTTTTTTTCTTTTATTCTTTTTGTTTCTTTTTGTTGCTGTTGAAGTTCATTTAACTTTAATGGCGTTTCACGATCAACTTGCACAAAGAGGTAGAAGGCCAAAAATGTGGCATGGTCACTTTCATTCCAATCATGTTGAAGATACATCATACAGCTCGATGGAATACATCTCATCCTGATACGTATAGACTCGAAACGGACTATGTATGATCTTTGTCGATCTATCGAAAAATGTATCTGTCAAAAATCCATGTTTGAATAGTGAGGTACATGGTCGATAACATCGCCTTCCGAAGCCATCCTTGGCAAGGCCGCCGTATGGATGTACGTTGGAGGTGTGATATTTTCCATGTAACTCACTGACTCGTGAAATTTGAGCTCTCTAGCTCCGGGTACGTGGAAGTGGTAAGGTGCTTTCTGTCATCCATCCTTCTAAAAGTAAGCGAGATCCGCTTCGAGTGGTACTCCCGGTATGCAATGTTTAGCGACATCTGCTCCCGTTGCCCTTTAGTATCATGACGGAACTGCCGGTAATGGTATCTTTACTGGCCCTCGGAACTCACTGGGCACACGCTATCGGAGGAGTCGGATCCGAACATGATATTACACTCGTTCGAAAAAGAAAGCATGCGAAAGGTCTTACAAGTCGTGGTGATCGATGTGTGAGAATTATGCAGTCACCCTTCTTGTAAATGTTAATGATGCAGGCGGCCCAGGTATTGTCTGGCAGCGATGCCTCCGCATGTTATCATTCTTTTTACCATCCTTTTAATGACTAATGGCATTGGATCCACACAGCCATGACAGTATCCCAGTGGGTTTCCCTTCACGGCTGTCTTCTGCGAAGTTGTAGCAGCATCCACATTGTATTGTAATTCTCCCCTTCCACGGCATCCATCTCGGGGTTACGAGTAAGTGTTTTATCTTAGGCGGCCCGCTCGGCCCATCCCTTTTCAAATCCCGGATGCGGTCCACGATTTGTTTGTTGTTCGATATTACGAGAACACGTCTATATATGGCTCGAGGCCTTCTAGTATATTGATCCTCCTGCCTCTAATTCTCTCGAAGTATTCAAAGTTTTCTTCTCGACATTACGTATTCTTTCTAGCTCGTGATACGGGATAATTTGCGAATGGTGAGGCCTGGTGATGACGTCTTGTGGGATGTGCCGGCCTCAATCCTTCACGTTCTCACGCTTTTACCTCGGCTCCTCGGGATGATGTCCGTCGGGACATCCTCCGGGGTTGCTGCAACAAGGTCATGCATTCTTGGTGACTTTATGCGGTAGGCGTAGTAGCCTTCTTTCTTCGTTCTTCTTGAGATTTCCACAGTCTCTTCGTTATCCTCGGAGCTGGTCTCCTTTCTTCGAGGTTCACAGTGAATTGGTGTCTTTGAAGTGTATGTGCGCGTTAGCAACTGCCTCGTCGCGCTAAGTCCGGCGCTAATTTAGTTAACATCTTGCGGATACGGCGATTTTTATTTCTTCGTTGAGTTGCGCTGTGAGAGTAGCTCTTCATATTTCACGAGTTTCGGTGGGCGCGGCGGCGGCAGGCGCCCTGCTGCTGTAGCGACTACAGACTTGATTCTCTTGTCCTCCTCGGTGTTTGTTTTCTTTTCTTGTCGCTAGATTGGTGGCTTGGGCCACACACTGTCTTGTCCCGTGGCCAGTTCCTCTCGATCGGGACCCGGTCACTTTCCTCGTATTGCAAGTAAAATTTGGTGTCCGTCCTGAGTCAATCTCTATTATGTCATCTTTCACCCTTTTTGTAGTCTGAGGAAGCTTACACCATTTCTAAAGTTCGGGACCAACCGCAGGTTCGACATTTCCTACTTGAAAAGAACGAAAGGATCGGGGGCTATCTTGAAGACAAGAACATTAAGAAAATGTTTATTAAAGACAGTTTTTATTATTATTTCTTGTATTTTTAAATTTAATAGGAATGAAGTGGGAAAAGATCGGAAAGAGATTTTGATTTGGGAAAGAAAACAAGGAAAACTTTATTATCATGATTTTATTTATTTTAGCACATTTTTTATTATTTTTAGGTTCGGACCAGGTCATAAGTAATTACTTTGCAGTGCTTCTAGGGATGAAAAATTCATTCTTTCGAAACATGGTGCGTAATACTTTTCAAGTATCGTCCATTGATCGGAAGCATATGTCGTTCTCCTTAGCGGTTCATAGGCCCATTGGGCTTCCTGATGGTGACTGCCCTCGGCCACCGAACGGTCCCTCCCGAAGTGGAGTTCGATTTTCTCTATCTTGCGGTGTGCGAATAGGTCTTTTGAACGAGAACTAAGTCACCAACTTTAAAGGTTCTTGGGCGGACCGATTACATCCATGGGCTTGAACCATCTTAGCTTGGTATAGTTCTAAATTCTCTTTGTATTGCGAGTCTTTTTCCTTCCGGGCTTTCCAGTTCTTAGTCGTAGTAATTTGGCATTATATTACCTTCGTGATCTTGTTTGCAACTGCAATCACGAGTGAAGAGCGTGGACCTCTAAAGGTAACAGGTTGCACAGGAACCATACTGCAGAGCGTGGGTGTAGCTTGAGTAGGAGTTAAAGAAGGTTGTCGGTAGGCCAATAAGGCTTCTAACAATTTCTCGTGCCGATTTCTCTTATTATCGTCGAAGTCTTCTTTAAAATTTGAACGAAAGTTTTATTAAAAGCCTCAGCCGAGACCGTTTGCTCTTGGGTAGTAAATTGTTGAATGCGCAGGTGGTCGTGTCCCTTGATAAAATTGTTGGTTTGCGTGCTTGGTGTTGACGCGTTATGCGAGGATTGATCTTTTGTGCGGTACTCCGAAACGGTAGACGACTTGGTTCGTAACCTACGTGTTGCTTAACGGGATTTCCCACGGTGCTAAATGAAAGTGTGGAACTCATTTAGTTGAGTTTAGCAAATTCATTCGGACTAAGTGAATCAGATAAAAATAACGATGCGGAAGGATGGAGCAGTGGGATCTTAGCCGGTGTTGTTATAATCGATTTTAAGATTTGTTTTAACTAAAATACTAAAAACACTTGGATTTTAAGACTTCTCTAAACGAAACACTTTTCTCATCTCTTGATTTTCATCTTCTATAATTAAACCTCTGCAACAACGAGGAGCTCGGAGCATGGTGGGCGGCACGGCCATCGTCATCGGCAAAACACGAGTGCTACATCGACAAAACTTTCTTAGAATTAAACAACGAAGCCATAGGATTTCGTGGTAGTTTGCTCAGTGCAACACAAATTCTCGACTCTTCGTTAGGCATTTGCATAGCAAATTAAGCCCTCAGCGGTCTTAGGACTCCGAGGTAGTCGTCGATACGATATAAACCCTCACATCTTCGAAGCTTATTTGTATGATTATGTCATACAAATATAAGTCCTAATTAATTAAAATTGGCAAGATCAAAACATTAAATAAACATTAGGACTTTCCTAAATCCAAGCCAAACAATAGGATAGTCGGGAAATTATCGAAGTTCGCTTCGAATCTGTAATTTCTCCTACTTTTCTTCCTTTTAATTCCCAAAACAAAATGTTCCAAATTTGATCGTATTCACTATTGAAATTCAAAATTCAATCCTTTGAAAACTTAAACTTCGAAATTCTTGAGAGCGAGAACTACTGATTATTATCGAGAGTTTTCTTAGGTGATTCCCTTCACTTAGGATGTAATTAACTATAGGGGCTTGCCCTTATAGGGAATTTTAAGAACCCAGGTAATATAAACCCTGTTTAATTCATTGATGTTAAGCAGGGGAACTTGTCGGCTTATAAAATTGCTTCGCAGACCAAACAGATGTCACAAATCTTTTAGTTTATATAATCGAGCCCTATCATCAAGCAGTTTGTCTATTCTTCGGGATAGATACACGGTTTGTGATGCGGTGCCCGTTTATATAAACTATTTGGGATGTGAGATCGGTTTGATTTCATATCTTAAAATTTTCAAATTTAAAATTATTTTCAAAATCAAATATTACTTTCTAAATTATATATATATTTAAATTAAATTTAAAATTTAAATTTAGCCGACAATTTCTGTAGGCGACCTCCTTTTCAAAAATACAACACTTAACTCTAAAAATATGCCTACGAGTGCTCGAGCTTTTGAGCGGCGAAGATGCGAGCCAGACTCGTGCTTTTCAATTGTGGGATACTTTACTTCCGTCGGAAGTAAACGACGACTTAGGTAGTAAAGAGCATTTTCTTTACCCTCATCATTGACACAGGCTAATAGGGCTCCGAGAGAGTCGTCTAAAGCCTCGGTATAAAGTATCGCGGTCTACACGAGATCGGGGTCTGCTATGACGAGAGGTGTCATTAAATATTGTTTAATGTCCTCGAAGGCCTTACGGCATTTCTCTTCCCAAATAAATTTGGCGTCCTTTTTAACTAATGCCGAGAAAGGCTGACACCTACCTGACAAGTTCGAGATAAAGCGTCGAAGATATGCTAGCTTCCCTTGAAAAGATTGTAGTTGTTTTAAGGTTCTGGGAGGCGGCATTTCTAAGATAGCTTTAATCTTTTCTGGGTCGATTTCAATTCGACGATGTCGGACAATGAATCCTATGAATTTCACGGAGGTGACACCGAAGGCGCATTTTAAGGGATTCATCTTAAGGTTAAATTATCTTAATCGTTCGAAAACAATTCTCAAATCATACAAGTGGTTTTCCTTTACTTTGCTTTTGATAACCACATCATCCACGTAGCATTCGACTTGATTGTGGATAAGATCATAAAAAATTCTTGTCATTGCTCTCTGGTAGGTTGCTCCTGTGTTCTTCAGTCTGAATGGCATCACTGTGTAGCAATATACTCCGATCGGCGTTCTGAATGTTGTAAGTTTTTCATCTTCTGGAGCCATTTTTATCTGGTTGTATCCTGAAGATCCATCCATGAATGAGAATATTTCATGTGTTGAAGCGATGTTGATCATTAATTCTGGGATCGGTAGAGGGAATTCATCTTTTGGACATGCCTTGTTTAAGTCTCTGAAATCCACACAAATCCTGATCTGACCATTCTTCTTCCTGACGGGCATCACATTGGCTAACCAAGTTGGGTATTGTTCTTCACGGACAAATTTAGCGTCTATTAACTTTTTAACTTCAGCTATGAATTGTTGTTCGATTTCTAGACGCATTCTTCTAGGACCTTGTCTGACTGGAACAGAAGTAGGATCTACTCCTAGCTTATGGACTGCGACCTCTGGAGCTAATCCTGGCATCTCATCATAGCTCCAAGCAAAACAGTCTTTAAATTATATTAATAACTTGATTATTTCTTCGGAGTCTTCTTTATTGAGTAAGTGTTGACCTCATTTTTGATGAGGTCTTCTCTTCTCTCTATAGTACTTAAGATCTAGCCTTAGGCTTTTTCTTTGACTATCTTAGAAGATTAGAATTGGGACCCACCACTTAGAAATTCAAACCACTTCTTAACTCCCTGCAAACTCCACAAACTTGACTATAGACCCCTAATCACTTAGAGGGTTGAAATCAAATGTGGAAGTTTAAAGGATGAGTTCTTATAGGACTCTTTGGCCTTAGGACTACCACAGGTGGCACAGTGCTAGTAAAGGGCTGACTTACACACACACTACACCTATACACTACACTTTCACACACATCCTAGAAGCACACCCATACCTAACTTGACCTCCTGACTCATAAAAGTGATTCACATGGATGGTTCTTAACCCCTCAGCCCTTGGCTAAGAGGGTTAGGAAAAACATAGTGGATGCCTCAAATGAGTCTCTTCATGGCTCATGTGGGCTTGATATGGCTTCATGGCTCAACCAAAATGATTTCATTCCACTTACATTCACCCAATCTTCAATTTTCCAAATTTTCAATTTTTGACCCCCGGGACCCTACACCCGCTTAGCCTACCCAAAGCCCTTGAAATCACCCAAATTTTTCAAAAATCCCAAATCACCAAAAATTCCCCAAAATTAACCTTGAACATTTCCACATCACTCAAATTGACCATCCATAGCCAAAATATCAAAAATTCCAAAAATACCTCCCAATACCCTCCAAATACCCAAAATACCCCTCTTGACCAAAAAATCCAAAAATTCAGAAAATTCCCAGAAAATTCCAAAAAATCCTAAATATTCCCAATTTCAATTTACCCCACTTTTGTCAAAACCCCCAATTTGACCCATTTTAACCCTAAGTGAACCCAATGTCAAGCCAAACCTACCCAATTGACCCAAATTCTGGTCCAATTCAATTCTAAACTTCAATTCAACATTCCCGACACCAATCTAGACCAAATCCAAGTCCATTTGATTGACATTTGAACCCAATTTCACTTTTGGCCTTAAAGCCCAATTTGGACCCATGACCTAAACCTAACCCAAACTAACCCAATTCAACTCCAATTAACCCCAAACCTTTTCTAAACCTTCCCTAACATCCCCAAAAACAAAACACTAACATGATTTACCCAAAATTTAGACCCAAATCCCACTCAAATTCAACCCAAAGCCAAAAAGCCCAATTTTGACCTAAACTCAAACCTAACCCAAATAAGCCCAAACCCCAAAATCAAAGCCCAACCAAAGTCAAAACCTCTTTGAAACACTCCCATAAACATTTCCCAACATTTATTTTACATCAATTTCAACCCTAGCCCAACATTGGCCCAAGTTAGCCCAATTTGACCTACATTGGCCCATTCACCAAAGAGGTCCAAATCCAACCCAATTCAAGCCCAAACCACTTCAAATTTATTCCAAATCATTCATGAAAAATTCCTAGACTAAATTCAACACTTATTGGATCCAATCCTTTACAAAATTCTCATCCTAAAATAAAAAAAAATCCACTTCCATAAATCACTTTAAAAGCCCACCTTCACTAAATTTCAAAGGCTCAAAGCCCACATGATAACCCTATATCATCATCCATTGGATGAAACCATCTCCTAAGTTCTAAACCCATGATAAAATAAATCCAAATCAAGCCATATGCCAAATCCCATCAAATCACTCCTAAATTACCAAAATTTCCAAATTCCATTTTCATGAAATTGACCAAGCTTTTCCCCAAGCCAAAGCCAAGCCATGAAGCCACATGCAAGCCATGGACAAGCCACATGAATCCATGGAAGGTTTGACATGTGATCAAGCCATTAATGGCAAAAGGAGGAGCCTCTTTTAAGCCCCCTTAAAAAGGTTTTAACCCTTTTAATGCTTCACCTTAATCCATGATTAATCAAAATATTCATGGATGGTGACTTCTCTACCCTTTTCTAGCTGATCAGCCCAAATCAGCCATGGAAGGGTGCAACAAACCCAAAATGGTGGGTTGACTCATTTGAACCCAAAATAGCCTTCCCCCATTCCATTTCAATTCAACTCCTTTACACATGTCCATGGCCGATTGATTGCACCGAGCCCCGACCACGACCTCCACGACCTTGAGGTGACCCGACCATCGCCGGCCATCCACCACGGCTCGCCGGAAACCACCAAGCCGAGAGCACCCATGTGAGCCAAAGTTTGGAATTCCCACTCGTTGAGCCGCCCCATGCCCGATAGGCCATCATGGTCGTTCTTCCCTCGACCTAAGCGGTGATCCCAAGCCTTAAACCCCCACGGAAGGCCCTCCACCCTCTCCTATTTAAACCTCACCTCCTCTCGGCCATGAGAGGTGCCGAACCGGACCTTATTGAAACCCTTCCAAAATTGCTCCGGAACACTCTCCATACTTCAGGCAGTTGATCCCCAGTGACAATTTGCCACTCAATCCCTACCAGCAGAGCCCGATTTCTCGACCAAAATTTCACCCAGAAACCGGGACACTTCTCCACGGTGGATCGATCCTCAAATTGATTGGTCCTACACCTTCACCAGACCAAGGGAAGAAGTCCACCAACAAAAGCCCCCTCTCTAGGCCACCCATCTGTTCCAGACTCCAAGCTTTATGATCGGGCTTGGTCAAAATCATACCTAGACAATTCATCAGGCCAAGGGACATCATCTGGAGCTTTCTTGGACCCAATCGAAGGTGACACAACTCTCAGATTGAAGCCACACTTCTCTGAGCAAAGGTATGAGCTAACTCTTTATCCCGAGCTTCTGGAGATTCTCCATTTCAAATGCCTTAATTTCAATGTATGATCATCGTATAGATGTATTCGTCTCTTGAAGACGAATCCATAGAGCACAAGAACACGAAAATTCGTTGAGAAATGAGTGAGTTCTTAGGGTTTTAGTGTGGACGGCTCTCGGGTGAGAACGCTTGGGGACGATGAACGGATGCCGTTCATTCCATACACGCGCGGACGGATGGCCAGGATCACGCCGGATGAGGAGACGGAACGATACAGCGGGCCCCCGTAGGGCTGAGTTGGATGGCGGCGCCGAATCAGAAGACGACGCGTGTGCGTTCGGAGCTGCCGAGGATGGCGTGGCGCCGCGTGGATAAGTAAGAAATTAGGGTATTTTTTATTTATTTAATTCCCTAAACTTCAAAAATGCATAACTTTGTGTAGAAAAATCAGAAAAATAAAATAAAAATGCCCTCTTGCTTAGTGAACAGAGGAGAATAATGTGGAAAATAAATCATTTAATTTCATCAAGTATTTTATTTTTAATAATTTATTTACTGTCTGCATTATTTTTATTCTCCATGCATATAGAAAATTCACCATGGCATGAGACCATAGGGCTTTTGAAGCCTCTGAATTTGGGAACATTCTCTAAATTCTTCAAAGTCAGAGGCCATCCCTATGAGAAGTTATTGATTTTTCAAAGTCATCTTGCTGTTTTGAGTATTTTAATTCCAATAATTAACATGTTATGAAATAAATTCTAGAAAAATTTGGTGATGTTTCTTATGACCAGAGGATCCTAGGAAAAATAGGTTTTGAATTAATTCACTTGGAATAACCCTAATTAGCCTAAACACCCAAAATAGTTCCTTAATTAATTAGAGCTAATCATACATAAAATTGACTTGAAATCAATTCTCCTCTGACCTTTAGGATCAGAGGAACCCACCACAAAAATTTGAAGTCAATTGGACTTGGTTAGCCCTACTAAATGGGTTGATTAAGCCATTTAGCCAATTTAAACTTTAAAAATTCATAACTTTCAAAATACTTTTAAAAAATTCACTAAATTGGTTTGGGAGCCTCTCTGATATCAGGGGAATTTAAGAAAATTAAAATTTCAATTTTCTAAAAAAGTTGATTTTTTGGTATTATTTTAATATTTTAATAATTAAAAAATAATAAAAATCACAAAAATGATAAAATTTACCAAAATGTTATATTTTGAATTTTAATCACTTAGGAACAAACTCCATATTTTTCTTAAGTCTCTATAATGAGATATTAAATTTTAAAGCCCTAAGGTAATTTTAAAATTAAAAAAATGTACTTTTTAGAATTTCCACTAAAATAATTATAATAAATCAAAGAAAAATCAGAAAATTGTAAAAGGTAGTTCTCTAATTGCCTTGATATCAGAGAGATTTTTAAAAAATATAAAATTTATTTTTCAACCTATATTTTATTTTTAAATTAATTAATACTACAAAACTCAAAATAATTATAATAAAAATAGTATAATTCAAAAAATCACCAAAATTGGTTCAAGTGGTCCTCTGGTCATTAGGAATGTCCCATAATTTTCTTAAGAACAGAAACTTTCCCTTGGTCATATTATTAAATTTTCCTTGGAAATCTCTATTTTCCACCAAAAATAATTACATAAATAAATTAAATACAGAAAAATCACATTTTCTCCTCTCATGTCTTTATTGACATATGAGTGAAGTCACATAAAAATTTTAAGTTCATTTAAGCTCAATTTAGTGAGTTATGGAATTATTAAGCTTGAAGGGCAAAGTGGTAATTACAATTTTAACCTTTAATTAAAACTTTAGGCTTAATAAAATTAAAAAGTAAAATATATGATCCTAATATGATTTGGATGATTGAAATTTAAATAATTAAAGAGTAGAAACCTACTAAACAATTTTAAAAATAATTGAAATGAACTTTAATTAAATAATTGATTAAATTTGGAAGAATAATAAAATTGGAATTATTAAAATTGGGATATTATTAGGAAGAGATTTGTTCTTTAATTTAAGAATCCCTAAATTAATCATCTCGATAATATTTAATTCCTAATTAAAATGATAATCCAAATTTAAGATTTAAAATGCTAAAAGACTTAATCATTAAATTAAATTAAAGTTAAATTATTTAAATTAAACCCTTTTAAAATTTCAATTAAAATAAAATTAAATTAAATTTTAAATTAAATTGAATTAAATAAAATTAAATTAAAACAAATTAAATTAAATTGATTTAAATTAAATTAAATAAAATAAAATTAAATTAAATCAAATCAAATTAAATTAAATCAAATCAAATTAAATTAAATTAAATTAAATTAAATTAAAATTTAAATTAAATTAAATTAAATTAGATTAAATTAAAACATATTAAATTAAATCAAATTAAACTAAATTAATTAAATTAAATTAAATTAAAGCATGTCAAATTAAATTAAATTAAATTAAATTAAATTAAATTAAAATAATAGAATCAAGTTAAAATTAAAATCAAATTAAATTAAATTAAAATTAAAACTAAACCAAATTAAATTAAATTAAAGATAAGTTAAATTAAATTAAAAATAACATCACCTAAGACATAAAGAAATTCAAAAATAAATATGAAGCAACTTTAACACTACTCCAAATTTAAACCCGTTAACTGAAATTAAATTAAATCATAAATCATTTGAACATCAATTTGCCCTCGAAAGCTTTTGTTATCATAACTCCTAAACAGAACGTTAAATGAAGTGATACTTCACTCATAAGATATTCAAATGTCCTAGTTCACTGAGTAAGATAACAACAAAACTTAACTAGACCTCGGACGATTACTTCACCTGATAGATTAAATCCATTTGGACTTAAAACAATCCTAGCAGTATTAAAAAGATGTTTAAGATTCTTCTTAAGCACTTCCTTAATATGATAGGATATTTATAAGAACAATTGAACTTAATTGTTCTTTGATGAAGAAAATCGTCCTCAAACCAAAACACAAGAACCTACACGTCATAGGAAATGACTAGCTATAGGATTAGGAACTTGGTAGAAAACCATAACCCTTCCTTAGCTTTACACTAGGAACTTGCTTAAATATTCTAAATTGTGTTTAAGTGCAGCTCGGGATGACGGGAAGACCCTCCAGTGTACGCTTTTATTTTATTGCAATTTACTTTCTTGCAATTTACTTTATTGCAAATGCACTTTACTTTTTCTTGCATGATAAACAACTGTTGCATGAAAACCCACACCTTTAGGATAGTCCCTAAAACTGAAACCAAAACTAAATTAAAAGTCATTGCAAGATAAAATTCACCGCCACAACATTTCATAAATATAAAACAACTCAAAATTTAATCACAAACAGAACACAAAACTACAATTATAACTAAATTAAAACGTCTTGTTGGATGATCGGGAATACCTCGGATGATGTAACCTACGTGTTGCTAACGGGATTTCCCACGGTCTAAATGAAAGTGTGGAACTCAATTAGTTGAGTTTAGCAAATTCATACGGACTAAGTGAATCCGATAAAAATAACGATGCCGGAAGGATGGAACCGTGGGATCTTAACCGGTGTTGTTATAATCAGCTTTAAGATTTGTTTTAAATAAAATATAAAAAAAACACTTGGAAATTAAGATTTTCTCTAAACCAAAACACTTTCTCATCTCTTGATTTATGACTTCTAAAACTAAACCTCTGCAACAGCAAGGAGCTCGGAGCATGGTGGGCAGCACGGCCATCGTCATTAGAAAAACCTGAGTCTACTTCAGCAAAACTTTCTTAGAATTAAATAACTAAGCCATAGGATTTCGAGGTAGTTTGCCTAGTGCAACATAAATCCTCAACTCTTCGTTAGGCATTTGCATGAACATATCATGTAAATTAAGCCCTAACCGGTCTTAGGATTCCGACGTAGTCGCCCTTTACGACATAAACCCTCACATTTTCCAGGCTATTTGTGTAATTTTATCATACAAATATAAGTTCTAATTAATTAAAATTGGCAAGATCAAAACATTAAATAAATATTAGGACTTTCCTAAATTCAATCAAAACAATAGGATAGTTGGGAAATTACCGAAGTTCGCTTCGAATCTGTGATTTCTCCTACCTTTCTTCCTTTGAATTCCCAAAACAAAATATCCCAAACTTGACCCGTTCCCTATTGAAATTCCAAAATTCAATCCTTTGAAAACTTAAACTTTGAAATTCTTGAGAGCAGAATTACTGATTATTATCGAGAGTTTTCTTAGGTGATTCCCATCACTTAAGATGTAATTAACTATAGGGGCTTGCCCTTATAAGGAATTTTAAGAACCCAGGTAATATAAACCCTGCTTAATTCCTTTGTATTAAGCAGGGGAACTTGTCGGCTTATAAAATTGGTTCGCAGACCAAACGGATGTCACAAATCTTCTAGTTTATTTAATCAAGCCCCATCGCCAAGCAGTGTGTCTATTCTTCGGGATAGATACACGGTTTGTGGTGCGGTGCTTTTTTATGTAAACTATTTGGGATGTGAGATCAGTTTGATTTCATATCTTAAAATTTTCAAATTTAAAATTATTTTCAAAATCAAATACTACTTTTCAAATTATTTATTTAAATTAAATTAAAATATGCCGACAATTTCTATTTGGCGATCCCTTTTCAAAATAAAATACTCAACCTAAAAATATGCCGACAGTAAGGAGCTAACAAAGGTAGGTCTAGGCTCTTCGCTAGTACCTAAGTTAACTTCCATTAACTCATCTATTGTAGATTTGATCTCTTCTTCGAACTCTGGTGGAGCATTTCCAATTTGTAAATCTTCAAATTCTTCTGTAGTTTCCATGCAGTTTTCATTAGACTTGCAAGTGATAACCAAACAAAATTCAGTATCGTCAACTGATCCTACTGTGCCGAATCCGAGACCATAAATTTTCAAAATGTTGTGATTGGCCTTTTGTCCATTGTAGAGGCAAGAAACCACGCTGAATTAAATTTTGAGCACGGGGAGAGTACCACTCAAAAGGTAATTCCATTAATTCTGATGAAGTAACATCTTCAAATTGTACATTGTTTTCAGTTTTGGAGGAAGTAGCACCACGATAGAATTTGATGGGCTTTGCACCGCCGCTACGTACCTCTTTGACCACCATAACCTCGATCTTATTAGAATGGATCGGGGTCAGGGTCATAGTATGTACATAGTGGTTAATCTTCTCGTACATCGATTTATATTCCTCGTTCTTTTCATCTTCGAGAGAGATCCTGAATTGCGGCTTCTTCCGACTTATTATCGCTGTTTCTTGCTTGGTTTCTTTCTCTTCTTCAGAACTGTCTTCCCAATCAACATTGATGGCTGGTTTCCTCTGTCCAACTATCCTAACATCTCTACCATGACCTCGTCCCCAGCCTCGACCTCGGATGCGAGTTGAGGAGACACCTTCACCGTCTCGCTGTAAGGGAGCGGTGAGTGACTGTTGGACTAGAACTTCAGGTTCTTCGTTGTCCCGAACTTGCTTTGCTTCATTCGTTATGGTATCTCTGGAGAAGATTGTTTTCTTCGGAGGTGTGTAATAAGCTGCATCTTCATGGATTCCAATCTCATGTACGGAGAATGGTTGTAAGTCACCTTTGATGCACTGTTCCCCTCCATCGTAGTATTTGATGCACTGATGTAGGGATGATGGTACCATCCGGTTTTCATGTATCCATGGTCGGCCCAGTAGAGAGTTGAATGACTTTTCTGAATCGATTATGTGAAATTTTGCGGTTGTCTTTGCTAAGTCACCGGTCTTCATTAGCAGTGTTATTGATCCGAGGGCTCTTTCTCCTTTCTGGTTGAATCCTCTCAATAACATTTTGTCCGCTTCGAGCTCGCGAGCATCAATTTCCAAGTATGCTAGCGTTCGAAGATTCATTATATTGATCGATGCTCCTGGATCCACCAATACTCTGGAGAGCGTAAACTTTTCGATTGTGACTGAAATGTACAACTGTCTGTTGTGATCTGCTGTCCCAAGTAGTAGGTCATTGTCCGTGAAGGTAACACCTCGTTGTTCCTATAACGAGCAAACCTCATCTAAGGAATCTTCGGTCATTTGAGCTAAGCAAATTTCTGGATCAAGTAAGGCCTTGATCAGAGATTCTCTCATCTCTTTTGATAAGATGAGAGTGTCGTAGATGCTTAGTTTGGCCGGTAGTTTCCTAAGATGGGCTAGCACGTTGTAATCTACTTTATTTCCATGTGTCTCGATTTCTTCCCGAATGGGTATTTCTTCTGCCGAGGTTGGTTCTTCCTGAACAACCACCTGCTTTCCTTTGTCCTTTGGACCCATTCTCGGAGGTAGAACTCTTCCACTTCTTAAGTTGACTTCTGTAATTTCTCCTGAATTTGGTATTGAGTTTGCCGGTGTCTCCTCCTGAATCGGAATGACAGGTTCATCTGGATTAGCTTCAGAGTCTGAAGGCTCTAACTCTATTGTGACTGGAGCTCCTCAAAACTCGCAGATAAATTCATTGCATGTTGAACTCTCATAGCCTCCTTGATGGATGTCTTCTTTATCATTGTGATCGTCGAGATCATGTATGATTTGAGAATTGTCACTTGTATCGGAATCGATATCCGGATTAGGTTGGTTGTCGCTAGTTACGTAATCATTAGAAACAGTCAAAACGTAGCCAACGCCATAACCCTTATCATTATAAGATCCCACCGGAGTGAGCAAATAATCATACAGAGTTAGAGGTTCGAGGGATTTCTCCCCTGAATCGGAAACAACTATCCTAGGATAGGCAGCCCCTAGTCTAGCCTCAGGAGCCTCGGTCTTCTCTTCTTCATCAATTTTATTCTTTTCTTTAACTGTCTCTTGTTGAGGTGGTTCTTCTATCACAAGTGATAATGCCGACTTGACAGGTTTCAAACTCTGAATTGAGGCTCGCACCGAAGTGGTTTGGATGCGATCCAAGATCTTCTTCGAAGACTTTGTCCAAGCGGTAGTCCATCCATCATCAGTCGCATAGGGATCTATCGGAACAATGAGATCCGTCGAGATAACATTGATGGAACCTCCTTTCTGGGGTTCCTTCATGTATTCCTTCGGGATCGTTATATTCCCTTTTCGAAGATTGTCGTTGTGCCAACTTTTGAAGGTAATACAATCTTCTATCTTGTGTCCAAGCATCCGATGGTAAGGGCAAAAGTTGGGATCACCTTTCTTGTCGACTTCTTCTGGTTTCTTAGGCTCGGCGAGCTGGAAATCCGGAGTCTTCATCGGACCGCGGAACATTTTTGGCACTGCCTCATTCTTGAACGGATACTCCCTGCTCAGAAGTTCCTTTAATGTATGTTGTGGACGAGGTGGTTGTTCATACTGTTGAGATGACTGATAGCTGGGTCGAGGTTGCTGGTAATTTTGTTGAGTTTGTTGCGGCCGTTCTGGCGGTATTTGTATTGGCTGCTTGTCATTATCGACTGCTGCGACGATCCTGGACTTCTTTTCAAAAGTTTTCACGGGCTTCTATTTGTCTGTTTTGTAGGTGAAACTTAATTGCTTCGCCTCCTCTTGCAAGCTCCCGGCCTTGCTTAACAACTTCTCGAAAGTCTTAATAGTAAATCCCTTGAGGAGAAGCGCTATCGGGCCATGAATGCTCTTTAGTAAAATGCCGACTGCATGCTGTTCTTGTAGCTGTGGCTCACACTTCATACTTAGATTCCTCCATCAAAGTATGTAGTCCACCAAAGTTTCATTCGGCTTCTGCTTCTCTACCACTAAATCACCTATAGTGATGTGGTGCTGAGCTCCGGCAAATCGCTTGATGAAGAGGTTCTCTAATTCTGAAAATGTCTTCACTGAACCGTTCGATAATTCCACATACCAATAAAAGGAGATCCCTGACAGGCTGCTGACAAACTGCCGGAAGAGTAAAGCATCACTTCCGCCTGCATTGCAACAACTGGCACGAAAATGTGCAACATGCTGCCGAGGGTTTCCGGTTCCATCAAAGGTCTTGAACAGAGGTGGTACGAAGACTTTCAGATATTAGACAACGTCGAATTCTTCAGGGTAAGGTCTACCTATCCGAATGGATGTCCCGCTCTTTGATTGTGCCAAGGCTTCTCGCACCTGCTATTCCACCATGCTCTTGATATCCTTTTCAGGAATCATGCTTTGTGTTGCATCCTTTTTTAATTGATCATCCCCGTTGAAGGATGTAATCTCCTTTCCTCCGTCTACATTGTGAATGACTTCTCGGGGTGTTTCTCTTTGGGGTTGAACCCGACTGCGGAGAGTGGCTAGGGCTGCAGCCATCTCTTCCATCCTTTTTGCCATTTGGGCGATCGTATCATCTTTCACAGGAGCACCTTGTGAAGCTGACGAAGCTCGTGTTTCAACCATGTTAATTTCTGCATATTCATCATCCATGAACTCTGACGAGTCGACTTCATCTTCAAATTTTTCTTCTCTTTCTTTTGCTAATTGCCGAATATCAGTTCTTAGTTTTTCCGTAGCATCTTCTAGTGGTCTTTTCTGTACATCTTTGCAGTTGTCATGCAATAACTGTCGGGTTTCCTTCTCATGAGTCCCCTTTACTGCGGTAGCACTTTCTTCAGACTCAAGTCTCTCGACGAGACTTTCCTTCTCGAGTTGTTGTTTTAATCTTAATTGTCCCGGTAGTGGGAAGCCATACCATCCTTCTAGCAGCAGAAGGTCTAGGACCGGATGGTCTTTCAGCCAAATGCTGGAAGGTGGTATCCTCCCTAATTTGTAGTCCTGAAATAACGACAAGTGGACTAGCTTTCATTCGCTTATTCGGCTTTTCCGCAGCGATAGCAGGTTCCACTCGAGGCCCAAGACGGGACTTGGCTGGCACCTACCCTATCCTTCTTAAAATCTCTGATATAGGGCATTTTTCCTTCTTTGCTAACTTCTCTATCAGGGTTTGCAGTAGAGCAAATGGCGTAATTCTAGCCCTTTTCTTTCGGCCGTCGTTGTAATATGAGGGCTGAGGCAATGCAAAAGCAATCTTGCGGACATTTTCTTCATCCTCTGCGGTGGAGAGGGGATGGAATCTACTTCCTCCCAAAAGTGGTATGTATTCAGGCAGCGGTGTATACTAGGGCAGTTCTGGGATTTCCTCCAGGAAAGCAACTTCAGCAGCTCTGGCTTCTCTGGCAATCCTTCGACTTTTGTTCCTCCTCTGAGTCCGTGTCAGTGGTGGAATTCTCGAGCTGGACCCGATTTCAAAAACAGAAGGTTTTACAGGAAGATCTATACCCTCCACGGCAACAAGTTCATCACAGTTCTGAATTTCCTTCCCCTTTAGTCCGGCGAGCCGGGGTAGGTGCGAGACAACTAGACCGGTGGGGGTAGCAACAACAGTCCTTTTGCGAACAACAGTACTCCTCTCAGTTGGAATCTTTTGTAGAGGAGGGAATTCATGAGTTGACTTGAGGTTAAACTCAATCAACGGCTTCTCAGTTTCCGGTACTTTGCTTGTGAGTGAAAAGAGAGTGACGTCGGGGATTCTGATGTCGGTGTCCCCGAATTCCTGTCCGAATCGAATGATTCCATTATCAGGCAGTTTGTCCTTGAACATAACCAGGTCCAGTCCATTGACGAAGGAGAAGATCAGTTTTGGGGCTTCCATTTCTGCAGGGCAGATTCCAAATGTTAGTCCCCGAATCGTGCTTCTTTTTGTCGTAAAACTTATGACGCAAAAGAAAGAGTCTGAACATATTCCTGTTTATCTTAGTGTATTTGTGGTATTAGAAGATGATTGCTTTTCGAAAAAGATTTGTTCGTTAGGAAGGAGAATTATCAAAAGAAGGAGAGTTGTAGGAATGGTAAAGGAATTGATTAGGAACTGGAAGAGAAAGTCTTGTAGAAACTTCTCGACCCGCAAGACTGCTCCTAAACTAATACCTATTGGGGGCCCACCCCACCTCAAAAATGAGGTAAAAGGATCTCGGAACCTCTCTGTTTAGGGGTGTCTAAACAGTGGCTCCTAAATCCAAGAGAATGTTGGCTATACTTGTTCAAGGTATAAATGAACATAGTATTCCAACGGAAAGAAGGGTAGTTTGATCCACTAGGGACATGGATACGCTACCGATTTTTGAAAGCAGAATTATCTGATTAAAATGGAGAGAGGAATTTTCCCCAGCGGAGTCGCCAGAAGTTGTCGGCGAATTTTAGATTTTAATTTTAATTTAAGTATATATATATGATTTAGAAAGTAGTATTTGATTTGGAAAATAATTTTAAGATATGAAATCAAACCGATCTCACATCCCAGATAGTTTATATAAACGAGCATCGCATCACAAACCGTGTATCTATCCCAAAGAATAGACACACTGTTTGGTGATGGGGCTCGATTAAATGAACTAGAAGATTTGTGACATCCGTTTGGTCTGCGAACCAATTTTATAAGCCGACAAATTCCCCTGCTTAATATAAATGAATTAAGCAGGGTTTATATTACTCAGGTTCTTAAAATTCCCTATAAGGGCAAGCCCCTATAGTTAATTACATCTTAAGTGACGAGAATCACTTAAGAAAACTCTCGATAATAATCAGTAATTCTGCTCTCAAGAATTTTAAAGTTTAAGTTTTCAAGGGATTGAATTTTAGAATTTCAATAGGGAATGGATCAAGTTTAGAACATTTTGTTTTTAAGAATTCAAAGGAAGAAAGTTAGGAGAAATTACAGATTCGAAGCGAACTTCGGTGATTTCCCGACTATCCTATTGTTTGGCTTGAATTTAGGAAAGTCCTAATGTTTATTTAATGTTTTGATCTTGCCCATTTTAATTAATTAGGACTTATATTTGTATGACATGATCATACAAATAGCCTTGAAGATGTGAGGGTTTGTGTCGTATCGGATGACTACCTCGGGAATCCTAAGACTGGTTAGGGCTTAATTTGCAATGCAAATGCCTAACAAAAAGATTGAGGATTTATGTTGCACTAGGCAAACTACCTCGAAACCCTACGGCTTGATTATTTAATTCTAAGAAAGTTTTGCTGAAGTAGACTCAGGTTTTGCTGATGACGATGGCCATGCTGCCCACCATGCTCTGAGCTCCTTGTTGTTGTAGAGGGCTTAGTTTTAGAAAATTGTAATCAAAAGAGAAGAGAGGAGTTTGATTTTAGAAATCTTAAAGTCCAAGTGTTTTTTATGTTTTGATTAAAACAAATCTTAAAGTTGATTATAACAACACTAGGTTAAGATCCCACGGTTCCATCCTTCGGCATCGTTATTTTTATCGGATTCACTTAGTCCAGATGAATTTGCTAAACTCAACTAAATGAGTTCCACACTTTCATTTAGACCGTGGGAAATTCCGTTAGCAGCACGTAGGTTACATCATCCGAGGTATTCCCGATTATCCAACAAGACGTTTTAATTTAGTTATAATTGTAGTTTTGTGTTTTGTTTGTGATTAAATATTGAGTTGTTTTATATTTTGAAATTTTGTGGCGGTGAATTTTATCTTGTAATGACTTTTAATTTAGTTTTGGTTTCAGTTTTAGGGACTATCCTAAAGGTGTGTGTTTTCATGGAACAGTTGTTTATCATGCAAGAAAACTAAGTGCATTCGCAATAAAGTAAATTGCAAGAAGATAAATTGCAATAAAATAAAAGCGTACCTGGAGGGTCTTTCCGACATCCCAGGCTACATTTAAACACAATTTAGAATATTTAAGTATTTAAAACAAATTCCTAGGAAA
>CM040436.1:375000-407883 GCA_022702705.1 Papilionanthe hookeriana x Papilionanthe teres | reverse complement strand
TAATTTAGTTCTGGTTTTAGTTTTGTGGCTATCCTATAGGTTTTGGTTTTCAAGCAAGAAAAAGTAAAGTACAATGCATGCAAGTAAATTGCAACAAAGTAAATTGCAATAAAATAAAAGCGTACCTGGAGGGTCTTCTCGTCATCCCAAGCTGCACTTAAAAAACATGTTAAGACATTTAAATATTTCAACAAGTACCTAGGTAAAGCTAAGGGAAGGGTTTTGGTTGTCTACCAAATTCCTAATCCTATTGCTAGTCATCTCCTATGACTTCTAGGTTATTGTGTTTTGTTTAAGGATGATTTTCTTCATCGAAAGAACAATTAAATTCAATTGTTCTTCTAAAACATCCCGTCATATTGAGGAAGTTTTCGGGATGGGTCCTAAACATCTTTTCAATACTTCTGGGATTATTTTGAGTTCAAATGAATTTTATTGTATTGGTGAATTAATCATCAAAGGATTTTAATTTTGTTTTGTTTGCTTGCTCAGTGAACTTAGGACATTTGAATATCTTATGTGTGAAGTGATACTTCACTTGATGCTTTATTTAAGAGTTATAACAATAAAAGCCTTTTAAGGGCAAAGTAATAAATATTTTAATGTTTTAATTTGATTTGATTTAATTATAAAAATTAATTAATGATTATTAAGTTTAGAATAGGGTTCAAATTTTTTTAGATTTAATTTAAATCTTTACACTTTAAGTGATATTATATTTCAGATTAACTTTTTATGTTTTAGATTTACTTATATTAAAAAAAGGTGTTGAAATCTTTTATATGTTTTGATTTAACTCTTAATGATTTCATTTAGGTTTGTTGTTAAGTGATGTTAATTTAATTTAATTTAATTTGATTTAATTTAATTTAATTTAATTTAATTTAATTTAATTTAATTTAATTTAATTTAATTTAATTTAATTTAATTTAAATTAATTTTATTTTATTTTATTTAATTTTAATTTAATTTTAATTAATTTTAATTTAATTTAATTTAATTTAATTTTAATTTAATTTAATTTAATTTAATTTAATTTTAATTTAATTTAATTTTTGTTTAATTTAATTTTAATTTTAACTTAATTTAAATTTAATTTAATTTTAGTTTCAATATTTTAAATTTAATTTAATTTAATCAGTTAAGGTGTTAATTTAATTTAATTTAAACTTTGACTTGACTTAATTTAATTTAATTTAATTTAACTCCAAGATTTTAAATTTGATTTTAATTATTGGACCATTTAACATTTTAAGCTTTAATTCACTTAAGGGATATCTTTTTTTAATTTTTAATTTATTTAGTTTGAATTATTATTTTAATTTTTAATTAAGATCTAAATATTATTGAAGTGACTTATTTAGGGATTTTTAAATTAAATAATAAATATCCTCTTAATATGATCCCTATTTTAATAATCCAAATTTTAAATACATTCTTTCCAAAATTTAAATTATTTAATTAATTAGAGTTTCATTTTGATATTTTCAAAGTGTTTAATGGGTTTCTACCCTTTTAATTTCCCTAAGTTTCAATCATCTAAGAGAAGATTAAAATCAAATATTTTACCCTCCATTTTGATTAAACCTAAAGGTTTAATTAAGGGTTAAAATTCTTTAATTACCTTTATGCCCTTTAGGGCTTATTTATTTCATAACTCACTAAATTGAGCTTAAATGAATTTGAAATTTTTATGTCACCTCATTCACATATTAATTAAGACATTAGAGGAGAAAATGTGATTTTTCTGAATTTAATTTATTTATATAATTATTTTTAGTAGAAAGTAGGGGTTTTCAAAGAAAATTCAACAACATGACCAAGGTAAAGTTTCTACCCCTAAAAAAATTATGGCATCTTTCTAATGACCAAAGAACCATTTGGACCAATTTTGGTGATTTTTTCAATTATATTTTATTTATTATAATTATTTTGAATTTTAAAGTATTAATTAATTTTAAAATAAAATAATAATTGAAAAATAGATTTTATATTTTTCTTAAATTTCTATGACCTCAAAAACTCCAGAGAAACAAATTTTATAATTTTCTGATTTTTCTTTGATTTATTAGAATTATTTTAGTGAAAAAGATTGAAAATTCATTTTTTTAATATTAAAAATTACATTAAGCCTTTAAAATTCAATATCTTATCCTAGGGACTTAGGAAAAATATTTGGTTTGTTCCTAAGTGATTAGAAGTCAAAATGTGACCTTTTTTATGATTTTTAATATTTTTGTGATTTTTATTATTGTTTAATTATTAAAATATTAAAATATTGTGAAAAATCAACTTTTTTAGAAAATTCCAATTTTAATTTTCCTGAACTCCCCTGATATCAGAGAAGCTCCAAAACTATTTTGTGAATTTTTGAAAAGTATTTTGGAGCTATGAATTTTTAAAGTTTAATTTTGCTTATGAGGCTTAATCAATCCATTTGGTGGGGTTAATCAAGTCCAATTGATTTCAAAATTTTATGTAAGGTTCCTCTGACCCTAAAGAGCAATGGAGAATTGTTTTCAAGTTAATTTGGTGTGTGATTAACCCTAATTAATTCAAATTCAATTTTGGGAGTTTAGGCCAATTAAGGTTATTATGAATGAATTAACTCAAAATATATTTTTTATAGGGTCTCCTGGTCCTAAGAAACACCACCAAATTTTCCTAGAATTTATTTTACAACATGCTAATTATTGGAATTAGAATACCTAAAACAGTGACATGAACTTGAAAATCAATAACTTTTCACAGAGATGGCCTCTGACCTTGAAAAATTCAGGGAATGTTCCCAAGATCAGAGGCTTCAAAAGCCTTATGGTCTCATGCCATGGTGAATTGTCTATGAAAATGGAGAATCAAAATATTGGAAATAATAAATAAATTATTAAAAATAAAATACTCATCCAATTAACTTGGTTTTGTTTCCACATTATTCTCCTCTATTCACTAAGCAAGAGAGTATTTTTATTTTTTTTTTGTGATTTTTCTATGCAAAGATATGAATTTTGGAAGTTCTGGTATTTAAATAAATCCAAAAAATCCTAATTTTCTACTTATCAGACTCGGCGCCGCGTCATCCTCGTCCGAATCGAAAGCCCACACGTCGCTCCGTGATTCGGGCCGATCACAAAGATTGAAGGCTGGAAGCAATGGCTGGCCTGATGAGGGGGCTATTGCTGGGGAACTTCTCCTCTTGGTCTGGTGAAGGTGTAGAGTCAATCAATTTGAAGATTGGCTCACTATGGTGAAGTGTCCTGGTTTTGGGCTTGAATTTCAACTCCAAAATTAGACTCACAGAGAGGGCTTTAGGGCTGGATTTCAGTGGGGATCAAGTTCTCTATGTCTGGAGAGGGATCTGGAGTGATTTTGGCAGAGTTTTGGTAAGGTTTGGTTCAACACCTTGTTTGACCGAGAGGGGTGGAGTTTAAATAGAGCTGGCTGGAGGGCCTCCCAGGGGGAGTTAGTGCTTGGGATCAGCTGCTCGGGGGAGGAGAAGAAGAGCTCCAGTGGCCATTGGGGTTGGTGCTCAGCAGGTGAGTTTTAAATTTTTTGGCTCACATGGAGCTCTCGGGCATGGCATTTTTCGACGACCCAGGCGGCTGGTCGACAGGGTCAGGTCACCCTCATGGTCAGGAAGGTCAAGGCTTGAGGTTTGTGAGCTCGATTCTGTTGCCATGTGTAAAGGGTTTTGATTTAAATGGAATGGGGGAAGAGGCTCTTTTGAACTTGGTTTGGTCAACCCATAGAAATGGGCTTGGTGTACCCACCAAGGCCTGATTTGGGCTGAAGGGAATCATATGGCTCAGCTGAATTGGAGTGGAGAAGTCTCCATCAAGATCATTTAGATTAATCTTGGGTTAGGAGGAATCATGGAAAGGGTAAAAAAGGCTTAATCATTGGTTAAGAAAGGGTTCCCCTCTCTCACCATTAATGGATTGGTGAGGAGTCCAAGGCTTTCATGGCTCCCATGTGGCTTGTGCATGGCTTCTTGGCTCCATTTGGCTTAGGGAAAAGTTAGCTCATTTGCATGAGAAAGGATGTTGGCATTTTTGATAACTTTAGGGGAGATTGGCAAAAGGCTTAATTTAGGATAATTTGATGATGAGTTTGAAACTTAGGGAATGATTTAAATCAAAGGGATGATGAGAGGAAATCTCATGTTGGCTTTGGAATGGATTTTGGGCTTTTTGAAATCATTTTGGATGGGCTTTTAAATATTTTAAGAGAGTGGGCTTTTATGTTTTAAATCAAGTTAGTGGATAAATTTTTGTAAAAGATTGGGCCCAATAATTATTGAATTCTATTTGGGAATGTTTCATGAATGGTTTGGAGCAAATTTGGGGTAATTTGGGGTTGAATTGGATTTAATTTGGGCTTTTTTGGTAAAGGGGCCAAGGTGGGCCAAAGGGGCCAAGGTGGGCCAAATTGGGCTAACTTGGGCTAAGGTTGGGCTAAGGTTGGATTTGGTGTAAAATTAATGTTGAAAAATGTTTATGGGAGTGTTACAAAGAGTTTTCAACTTTGGTTGGGCTCTAATTTTGGGATTTGGGCCCATTTGGGTTTGGTTTGGGCTTGGGTCAATTTAAGAGATTTTGGTTTTGGGTTAGGTTTGAGTGGAGTTTAGGTTCAAATTTTGGGTAAATCAAGTTAGTTTTTTGTTTATGGGGATGTTAGAAAGGCTTTAGAAAAGATTTAGGGCCAATTGGAGTTGAATTGGGCTAGGTTTGGGTCATGGGTCAAAATTGGGCCTTAAGCCCCAAACTGGAATTGGGCCCAAATGTTAATCAAATTGGACTTGGATTTGGTCTAAATTGATAGTGGGGATATTAAATTGAAGTTTAGAATTGAATTGGACCAAAATTGAGGTCAATTGGGGTGGTTTGATTTGACATTGGGTTCACTTAGGTTAAAAGATGGGTCAAATTGGGGGTTTTGGCAAAGTAGGGTAAATTAGCACAATTAGCCCATGGTTTAGTTGAACAAAATGAAATTGAGAATATTTGGGATTTTTTAGAATTTTCTGGGAATTTTTAGAATTTTTTGGATTTTTGGGGTAAAAGGGTATTTTGGTAATTTTGGGGGGGTTAGGGGTATTTTTGGAGATTTTTGTATTTTTGGCCAAAGATGGTCAATTTGAGTGGTGGGAAGTGTTTAGGATTAATTTTGAGGAATTTTGGGTAATTTAGGTAATTTTGCAAATTTTTGGTTATTTCAAGGGTATTTGGTAGGTTTGGTGGATTCAGGGTCCCGTGAGTCAAAAAATGAAGTTTTGAAAAAAAGAAGATTGATCAAGTGTGACTGAAATGGAATCATTTTGGTTGAACCATGAAGCCATATTAAGCCCATATGAGCCTTGAGAGGACTCATTTGACGCATTCACTATGTTGTTCCTAACCCTCTTAGCCAGGGGCTTAGGGGTTAAGGACCATCCATATGAATTACCTATATGAGTCAGGAAGTCAAGTTGGGTGATAGAGTGGTTTTAGGACTTGGAATGTGTGTGAGAGTATAGTGTGTGCAAGTTTACCCTCACCAGACCAGACCATCCAGGGTACTCCTAAGGCCAAAGAGTCCTATAGGAACTCATCCTTTAAACCTCCGCATTTGATTTCAACCCTCTAGGTGATTAGGGGTCTACAATCAAGCTTGTGGGGTTTGCGAGGAGTTAAGAAGTAGTTTGAATTTCTAAATGGTGGGTTCCATTTCTAGTCCTCTAATATTAGTTAAAGGAAAAGCCTAAGGCTAGATCCTAAGTACTAAAGAGAGAAGCAAAAGACCTCACCAAAATTGAGGTCAACAAATGGACCCCTAATAGGTGTGGTGTGCTAACCAAGCACACCACGCGTATTGGCGTTGACCGAAGAGATCAACAAAACCAACACAGATGTCCAAGTGAAAAACTTTGGATGAAGTAGAAGAATTTCCGCTGGGGAGTATCAGGTATATTTCCAAGACTGGAGATTTTTGAACTCTCGCTGGGGAATGGAAAAGGAGGTGGACTCCAAATCACAAGATCTGAGGAATTTGATTTAGATTTCATTTTACTTTTAAATTTCAAGTTTCGATGTGTGAGTTTAGATTTCGATTTGTTTTGAGTTTCAATTTCGATTGAAGTTTAATTTAAAATCAATTTAAGGAAATTTTGAATTTGAAATTTGGATTTGAAATGAGGATTGAAACCTGGGTTTCAACCTCGGGATTGCGAAGAGAACTGGAATTTAGGTATCGGCCTCGGAGTGAGAATCAGAGTTTAAGTATCTACGAAAAAAGGATGAGAATCAGAATTTAGGTGCCGATCTCGAGAGAGTGAGATTTGAAATTTAAGTATCAATCCTGAAAGAGAATCGAAATTTAGGTATCGATCTCGGAAAGAGAGTCGGAATTTAGGTACCGACCTCGAAATGAGAACCGGAATTTAGGTACCAGTCTCGAAAGTTGTGAATCAAAATTTAGGTATCAATTCGAATGAGAGTCAGAATTTGGTACCGACCTTGAAGGAAGAGAACTGGAATTTGGTACCAGTCTCAGAAATTTAGAATTGAAATTTGGTATCAATCCGAAAGAGAATCGGAATTTGATACTGACCTCGAAGGAAGAGAATTGGAATTTGGTACCATTCTCAGAAATTTAGAATTGAAATTTGGTATCAATTTGAAAGAGAGTCGGAATTTGGTACCGACCTCGAAGGAAGAGAACTGGAATTTGGTACCAGTCTCGGAAATTTAGAATTGAAATTTGGTATCAATTCACTGGAATTTGGTACCAGTCTCAGAAATTTAGAATTGAAATTTGGTATCAATTCGAAAAGAGAGTCGGAATTTGGTACCGACCTCGAAGGAAGAGAACTGGAATTTGTTACCAGTCTCGGAAATTTAGAATTGAAATTTGGTATCAATTCGAAAGAGAGTCAAAATTTGGTACCGACCTCGAAAGGAAGAGAACTGGAATTTGGTACCAGTGTCGAAAATTTATCTGTATGAAGAGGGACCCAATCTTATGCCATTAGAACCAAATCGAACAAAGTTCGTGGCTTCGTGTCAACGGAACTAGTCGATCCTCTAAAACACGAGAGGAAGAGAGGCGAAAGTAGCGAGTAAGCGTACCAAGCTGAAAATACTTGACTTAACGACAAGTCGAAGAGAATATTCAAACTTCAAAAGAGTTTCCAACAGATTTCGATGGAGGAAAGAACTGAAAGGTTTGAATCAGAGGTTTGAAATCGAAATTCAATTCGGAGTTTAGATTTGTTTTGTATGTCCTTTAACGATCCCATTTTATTTTTTTGTTGTTTATTTAGTGTTCATGTGAATTTGAAGTTCATTTTAATATTCAGATTTTTAGGAAAAGTTCTCATTTATTTTCTTTTCTTTTACGTTCTTCGTTCAATGTTCATTTAACTCTAATGGCGTTTCCCGATCAATTTGCATAAAAAGAGGTGAAGGCAAAATATGATGTAGTCGTTTTCATTCCAACTTGCTGAAAATACATCATACAACTTGATCTAATCATGATGACATTTTCCTCGGGAATTTAATGTCTCATACAATCCATGTAAATCCAGAATGGATTGTGTAAGATTCTTTTTGATCCATCCAAAAGCGTGTGTCAAAAAAAATCCATGTCTGAATAGTAAGAGACATGGGTAATAACATCACCTTCCAAGCCACCCTTGGCAGGAATGCTGCATGGATGTGTATTAGAGGTGTGCTATTTCCCATGTAGCTCACAGCTCGTAGGGCCGGAGACTCTCCAATTATGGATCTGGCTGAAAGTGGTAAGGCATTTTTCTATCGTCCATTCTTCTAAAAGTAACTGAGATCCGCTCCACAGGCACTCCTGGAATGTAATGCTTCGCAATGTCTGCTCAGTTTCCTTTTAACACCAGGACGGAACCTACCGGTAGTGTTATCTTCACCGGCCCTCAGAACTCACCGGGACCTGCAATCCAGAGGTCAGATCCGAACATGATGTTGCACTGGTTGACGAATTATACTGTGTAGAAGGGTCTAACAAAGTCATGATAGTCTATATGTGGAGGTATGCAGTCACCTTCCTTGTAGATGTTAATAATGCAGTTGTTGGGTATGCAATCTGCAGGCAATACCCTCCATGTTATCATCATTTTCACCATTCTCTTAATGATTCTTGGCATTGTATCCACCTCACTCTGCGACGGAGTATCCCGGTGGATTTCCTTCTCGTCTATGGCAAAATTGTAGCAACATCCGCATTGGATTGTAACTCTTCCTTTTCCTGGCATCCATCTTCGGGGTTCTGAATAGGTCTTTTCTCTCAGGCGGCCAGCTCGGTCCATTTTCTGTAATTTGAGGATGCAGTCTACACTTTTTTGTTGCTCGTAATCTGAGAATACATCTGTATGCAGCTCGAGGCCCTCTAAAATGTTGACCCTCTTGTCCCCAATTCTTTCAAAGTATTCAAAGGTTTTCTTCTCAACTAGTTGCACTTTCTCCAGCTCGTATTCCGGGATTATCTGAAGTCCTCGGTGTCTAGTAACATACTGCGGGATGTATGGCTCAACCCCAGCAAGTTCTTCTGCATGTCTCGGCTCCTCGGGGATAGTCTTTGTAGGGACATCATCCGGGGTTGCTTTCGCAACAAGACTCTTCGGATCCGGTACATCTGCTCGGCGTTGAGGTACTGACTCTATTTCTGCTTTTCTTAGTATTTATTTTATCTGTTCTGACTTTCTTGGAGTTGACTTTCTTCTTTCTGGTTCCTGATGAACTGGTCTCCTTGGAGCACTTGCATTAACGGTATCCACTGTCTGTTTGTGTTGATCTTCTGCTAACTTGGTCAACATTTTGCGATTGTGATGATTCTTATTTCTTCGCTGGGTAGCAGTGAGAGTAGCTCTCCTTACCCCTTGAATTTCTGTGGGTGCGGCGCTGACAAGCCTACCCTCTGCTGTGGCAACCACGGACTTAACTTTCTTACCTTCTCCGGTTGCATGAGCGGCGTTTGCTTTTCTTTTCTTCTTCTTTGGATTGGTGGCTCGGGCCACCCATTTTCATCACTTTGTCCGGCTGTGAAGTTCTTCTCGATCAACTGGGATCCAATCATTTTCTTCGTATTGTAAGCCGGCTGGTGTGAAGTTTGAGTCAATCTCTATCACTGCTCCATCCCTCACCCTCTTTTCTTCAAGTGCTAGACTCATGCCATTTCTAAAGTTTAGAAACAACCGCCCATTCGACATTTCCCTTTGAAAAAAATAAGGAAAGGATCATGGGCTGTACTAAGAACAAGAACAATAAGAAAAACACTTAAAAATTCTTATTCACTTCTTTTAAATTTAAAGAAAGTAGGAAGAGATGAGAAAATATCAAGAATGAATAGATTTAAAAGGAAAGATTGACATTTTATTATTACGATTTCCCATGTTTTCTTTTTAACATTTTCGTTGATGAGATTTTTTTTATCATCCATTTTATTTTGTTTTGGGTTCGGACCCAGTCACAAAGTGATTACTTCACCTGTGTTTCTAGGGATAAGATTCTACTTTAGAGGCCACCCTTCGAAACATCAGGTTGCGTAATACTTCTTTAAATACCATCCATTGATTGGAAGCATGGGTCGTTCTCCATGGCAATTCACCAGTTGGTAGGAACCTCCAGAGTAGACTGTCTCGATCACAAATGGTCCCTCCCATGTTGGTTCAAATTTACCACCTATCTTGCGATGTGCAAGGATAGGTCTCTTGAGAACAATAGGTCTCTTGAGAACAAGAACTATGTCACCGACTTTGAAAGTTCTTGGGCGGACCAGCTTATCATGGGCCTGGATCATCTTGGCTTGATACAGTTCCAAATTCTGCTACGCGGAAAGTCTTTTCCCTTGCAAGCTTTCCAATTCTTCCAGTCCTAGTCTGGCATTTTCTTCTGTAGTGATCTTTTCTGCAACTGCAATTTGCAGTGACGGAAGCTGAACTTCCAGGGGCAAGATGGCCTCGGACCCGTACACTAAAGCGTAAGGCGTAGACTGAGTAGGAGTCCTAAAATTCATCTTGTAGGCCCATAAGGCTTCTAATAACTTCTCGTGCCAATTTCTCTTGTTGTCATCCAAAGTTTTCTTTAAAATTTCAATGAGAGTTTTATTAAAAGCCTCGGCCAAGCCGTTTGCTCTTGGGTAGTAGATCGTTGAGTATCGCCAATCGATCCCGTGTCTTCTAACAAAATTGTTGATCTTTGTACTTTTGAATGCAGACCCATTATCTGAAATGATTCTACGCGGTACCCCAAAACGGTAGACGACTTGGTTCTTGAAAAACTGTAGCACGTGGTGTGCCTTCACTTCTCTGAGTGGTATAGCTTATGCCCATTTAGAAAAGTAGTCCGTAGGCTGCAAGAATGAAGCGATGTCCTCTTGAAGAAGGTGGTTCTATCGGACCCACTATATACGTGCCCCAACACTCAAATGGCCACGGCGCGATTGTCGAATGTAGCACATTTGGAGGTTGGTGTAGAACCACTCCGTGCACTTGGCACTGGTGACAGCTTTTGGCAACTTTCATACAGTCGGTCATCATTGAGGGCCAGTAGTACCCTAGTCTTTTAATCTTCATTTTCATTTTCAGACCCAACTGATGAGTGTCACAATGTCCTGAATGCACTTCTTTGATAATTTCACGAGCCTCGGACCCGCTCAGGTACCTTAGCCACATCTGGTCAAAACACCTTCTGTACAATGTATTGTTTATTATTGCGTAAGACAGAGTTATTTTCTTGATTTGATGGGCTAGTGACTTATCGTCCGGTAAGTTTACTGTCTACAAGTAGTCTATTAATGGCTGCCGCCAATCTTACGTATTTTTACATCCTTCTTGCAATTGTTTCTTCTGCTTTTTCTGATTTGTGTACTATATCCATGTCGAGTTGTGATAGGACTTGTCGTCCCTAAACTGACATTTCAACTGATTCATCCTGTAAGCAGACAAATTCTTTTGCAAGACGGGCTAACTCATCTGCGAGAGCATTTTCTCTTATGGGAATCTTGTAGATTGTTACGTTTGGAAATTGTTCCAACAATTTCATGGCATACTGAAAGTACTACTCGAGCCTTGGCTTTAAAATTATGTACTGTCCGGCGACCTGTTGAATGATCAACTGAGAATCTCCGTAGATGTTGATGTTCGTTATTCCCATCTGAATGGTTAATTCCAGTCCGGTTATTAGGGCTTCATATTATGCCTCGTTGTTTGTACACGGTTCCGTTAAGTGGTAGGAGTATCTTAACATCCCCCACTCCGGTGTTAAAAAGATTAGTCCGATTCCTGCCTTACCGGGCACTATCATTTTCAATTCTTTGTTATTTCGTGCTGAGGATGCACCATCAAAGTATAGTTCCCAACGTCGATCATCAGGGTCTTCTAGGATCATTATCTGCTCGTCAGGTAAATCTTAGTCGAGTGGCGAATACGCCGGCAAAGGGTGTGCTGCGAGGAAGTCTGCTAGGACTTGTCCCTTTACGATGCGAAGAGGAATGAAAGTTATGTCGAATTAAAATAGTATCATCGACCACGCAGCAAGTACGCCGAAAGCGTCGGTCGGGTCATCAAGTATTGCAACGGATTAACTCTCGAAATAAGGTTGACCTTATGAGAAAGCATGTAATGCCTGAGCTTTTGAGCGGTGAAGATCAGGGCTAAACAATGCTTCTCAATCGGAGGATACTTTACTTCCGTCAAGATTAGACCACGGCTTAAGTAGTAGAGAGTGTTTTCTTTTCCCTCGTCATTGACCTGCTAGCAGGGCTCGAAGAGAATCGTTTAAAGCCGCGGTATAAAGTATCAACGGTCTACCTGAGACTGGGGCTGCTAAGACAGGAGGTGTCATTAAATATTGCTTAACATCCTTGAAAGCCGGCTGGCATTTCTCATCCCAAACGAATTTGGCATCCTTTTTAACCAATACCGAGAAGGGCTGACGCCTACCTGACAAGTTTGAGATAAAGTGTCAAAGATATGCTAACTTCCCTTGAAAGGATCATAGTTGTTTCAAAGTTTTGGGAGGAGGCATTTCTAAAATAGCTTTAATCTTCTCCGGATCGATTTCAATCATGCGACGTCAGACAACAAATCCTAAGAATTTCCTGGATGTGACGCTGAAGGCGCATTTTAAGGGATTCATCTTAAGGTTAAATTGTCTTAGTCGTTCGAAAATAATTCTCAAATCATACAGGTGATCTTCCTTCAGTTTACTTTTGATGACCACATCATCCACGTAGCACTCGACTTGGTTGTGAATGAGATCATCAAAAATTTTCTTCATCGCTCTTTGGTATGTTTCTCCTGCATTCTTTAGTCCGAATGGCATCACTGTATAGCAGTATACCCGATCGGCATTCTGAAGGCTGTAAGCTTTTCATCTTCTGGTGCCATCTTTATCTGGTTGTATCCTGAAGATCCATCCATGAATGAGAAGACTTCATGTGTTGAAGCAATGTCGATCATCAATTCTGGAATTGGTAGAGGGAATTCGTCCTTTGGACATGCTTTGTTTAAATCTCTGAAGTCTACGCAAATTCTGATCTGACCATTCTTCTTTCTGACAGGTACCACATTGGCTAACCAAGTTGGATATTGTTCTTCACGGACAAATTTAGCGTCTATTAGCTTCTTAGCTTCAGCTATAACTTGTTGTTCAATCTCTAGACACATTCTTCTTGGAGCTTGTCTAACTGGAACAGCAGTGGGATCCACTCCTAATTTGTAAACTGCAACCTCTGGAGCTAATCCTGACATTTCATCATAACTCCAAGCAAAACAGTCCTTGAATTCCATCAATAGCTTGATTATGTTTTCGGAGTCTTCTTTATTGAGTAAGGAGCTAACAAAGGTCGGTCTAGGCTCTTCACTAGTACCTAACTTAACTTCCATTAACTCGTCTATTGTAGATTTAATTTCATCTTCGAACTCTGGCGGAGCATCTCTGATTTGTGAATCTTCAAGATCTTCCGAGGCTTCCAAGCAGTCTTTATTAGGCTCGCAAGTGACAACCAAGCAAAATCCCGTATCTTCAACAGTCGCTACCATACCGAATCCGAGACCATGTTTTGAATTGGGAGGCCGACTGGCATTATTCCATAATTTTTCAAAATGTTGTGATTGACCTTTTGTCCATCGTCGAGGTAAGACCCCACATTGAATTAAATTTTGAACACAGGGAGAGTACCACTCAAAAGGCAGTTCCATTAATTCGGAAGAGGTAACATCTTCAAATTGTACATCTTTTCCAGTATTGGACGAAGAAGCACCATGGTAGAACTTGATTGGCTTAGCACTACCATCATGCACTTCCTTGACAACCATACCGTCGATCTTATTAGAATGGATCGGGGTCAGGGTTATAGTATGTACATAATGGTTAATCTTCTCGTACATTGATTTGTATTCTTCATGCATTTCATCTTCGAGAGAAATCTTGAATTGTGGTTCCTTCTGACTTATTTTTGCTGCTTCTTTCTCAATTTCTTCTTCTTCTTCAGAACTGTTCTCCCAATCAACATCGATGACCGGTTTCTTCTGTCCAACTGTTCCAACGTTTCTTCCATGTCCTCGTCCCTGGCCTCGACCTCGGGTGTGAGTTCTGGAGAATTCTTCACCATCTTACCGTAAGGGAGTGGTGAGTAACTGTTGGACTGGAACTTCAGTTTCTTCATCGTCTCGAATTTCTTTTGCTTTATTTGGTATGACATTTCTGGAAAAGATTGTTTTCTTCGGAGGCGCGTAGTAGGCTGCATCTTCATGAATTCCAATTTCATGCACGGAGAACCTGTTGCAAATCACCTTTGATGCACTGTTACCCTCCTTCATAATACTTTATGCACTGGTGTAGAGACGACGGTACCATCCAGTTTTCATGGATCCATGGCCGACCCAGTAGAGCGTTGAACGATGTCTCAGAATCAATTATGTGGAATTTTGCGGTTGACTTTGCTAAATCACCGGTCTTCATTAGTAGTGTTATTGATCCAAGAGCTCTTTCTCCTTTTTGATTGAAGCCTCTTAATAACATCTTGTCTGCTTCAAGCTCGCGAGCATCAATTTCCAAATATGCTAGCGTCCAAAGATTTATTATGTTGATTGATGCTACCGGATCAACCAACACTCAGGAGAGCGTAAACTTTCCAATAGTAACTGAAATGTATAACGGTCGGTTGTGATCAGCTGTTCCCAGTAATAGATCATTATCCGTGAAGGTAACACCTCGCTGTTCTTTTAAGGAGCAAACCTCGTCGAAGGAATTACTGGCCATTTGAGCTAAACAAATCTTTGGATCAAGTAGAGCCTTGTTCAGAGCTTCTCTCATCTCCTTTGACAGGATCAGAGCATCATATATGCTTAGTTTGGCTGGTAGCTTCCTAAGATGGACTAGCACGTTGTAGTCCACTTTATTACCATGTTCCTCAGTTTCTTCTCGAATGTGCAGTTCCTCTGCTGGGGTTGACTCTTCCTGAGCAACCACCTGCTTTCCTTTATCCTTTGGACCCATTCTTGGAGATAGAACTTTTCCACTTATTAAATTAACTTCAGATATTTCTTCTAAATTTGAAGACTTTGAGGAGTCCAAATTTCAACCCTCTAGGGAGTTAAGAAGTAGTTTGATTTCAACCCTCTAGGTGATTAGGCGTCTACAATCAAGCTTGTGGGGTTTGCAGGGAGTTAAGAAGTAGTTTGAATTTCTAAATGGTGGGTTCCATTTCTAGTCCTCTAAGATTAGTCAAAGGAAAAGCCTAAGGCTAGATCCTAAGTACTAAAGAGAGAGCAAAAGACCTCACCAAAATTGAGGTCGACTATATATATACATACTATATATATATATATATATATATATATATATATATACATATTTATATATTTATATAATATTATTTTTTATTTTAAATATTTTAAGTATAGTATATTATTTATAAATATAATTTAAATATAAAAATATTTAATAGTTAAATAAATTATAAATAAAAATATAAATATATGTATATATATATATATATAATATTTTTTTATTTTAAATGTTTTAAGTATAGTATATTATTTATATAAATAATTTAATTATAAAAATATTTAATAATTAAATAAATTATAAATAAAAATATTGGGTCAATTGGTTTGTCATTGGGTCAAGGATTGACCATTTTAACCAAAGTTCACTTTTTGGTCAGAGATTAACTTATTGGATCAATAATTGGTCATTAATTCAAAAATTGACTATTTTGACCAAAATTGGCTTTTTGGTCAAAAGTTAACCTATTGGGTCAATGGGTTTGTCATTGGATCAAGGATTGACCATTTTGACCAAAGTTAACTTTTTGGTCAGAGATTGACTTATTGGGTCATTAATTCAAAAATTGTTTATTTTGACCAAAATTGACTTTTTAGTCAAATGTTGACCTATTAGGCCAATGGGTTGGTCATTGGGTCAAGGATTGACCATTTTGACCAAAGTTGACTTTTTGGTTAAAAGATGACCTATTAGGTCAATGGGTTGGGCATTAGGTCAAAGATTAACCATCTTGACCAAAGTTTACTTTTTGGTTAGAGATTGGTTTACTCGGTCAAAAATTGGTCATTAAGTCAAAAATTAACTATTTTAATCAAAATTGACTTTTGGGTCAAAAGTTGACATATTAGGTCAATGAGTTGGTCATTGGGTTAAGGATTGACAATTTTGACGAAAGTTGGCTTTTGGTCAAAATTTGACCTATTTAGGTCAATGAGGCGGTCAGTAGGTCAAAAATTGATAATTTTGAGCAAAATTAACTTTTTGGTCAAAAGTTGACCTATTGGGTCAATAGGTTGGTTATTGGGTCAAGGATTAACTATTTTGGCCAAAGTTGACTTTTTAGTTAAAAGTTAACAAATTGGGTCAATTGGTTGGTTATTGGATGAAGGATTGAACATTTTCACTAAAGTTGACATTTAGGTCATTGTTTAAGAAATTGACCATTTTGACCAAATTTGACTTTTGGTCAAAAGTTGACCTTTTGGGTCAATGAGGTGGTCATTAGGTCAAAAATTGACAATTTTGACCAAAATTGACTTTTTTGTTCAAAAGTTGACCTAATGGATCAATAATTGGTAATTATGTCAAAAATTTACTATTTTGACCAAAATTGACTTTTTAGTCAAAAGTCGATCTATTGGGTCAGTGGGTTGGTTATTAGGTTAAGGAATGACAATTATGACCAAAGTTGACTTTTTGGTCAAAGATTTACTTATTGGGTTAATAATTGGTCATTAGGTCAAAAATTATCTATTTTGACCAAAAAGTTGACTTTTTGGTCAAAATATGACCAATTTGGCCAGCGGGTTGGTCATTGGGTCAAAAATTGACCATTATGACCAAAGTTGATTTTTTTTGCAAAAGTTGACCTATTTGGTTAATGGGGGGTCATTAGGTCAAAATTTGACTATTTTGACGAAAATTGACTTTTTTGTCAAATGTTGACATATTGGGTCAAGGTTTGACCTTTTTGACCAAAGTTGACTTTTTGGTCAAAAGTTAACCTATTGGGTCAATGGGTTGGTCATTGGGTCAAGGATTGATAATTATGACCAAGGTTGACTTTTTGGTCAGAGATTTACTTATTGGGTCAATAATTGGTCATTAGATAAAAAAATTGTTTATTTTGACCAAAAAAGTTGACTTTTCGGTCAAAATTTGACCAATTTAGTCAATGGGTTGATCAATGGGTCAAAAATTGACCATTTTGACCAAAGTTGACTTTTTGGTCAAAAGTTGACCTATTTGGTCAATGGGTGGTCATTAGGTAAAAAATTGACTATTTTGACCAAAATTGATATTTTGGTCAAAATTTAACTTATTGGGCAATGGATTTGTCATTGAGTGAATCATTGACCATTTTGTCCAAAGTTGACTTTTTGGTCAGAGATTGACTTATTGGGTCAATAATTGGTCATTAATTCAAAAAATTGACTATCTTGGTCATTAGGTCAAAAATTAATTATTTTGACCAAAATTAAATTTTTGGTCAAAAGTTGAGCCATTGGGTCAACCAGGAGGTCATTATGTCAGAAGTTGACCATTTTGACTAAAATTAACTTTTTTGGTCAAAAGTTGACTTATTGGTCAAAATCTGACTTATCATTTAACGAAAGTTGACTTTTTGGTCAAAAGTTGACATATTGGGTCAATTGGTGGTCATTCAGTCAAAAATTGACTATTTGGTCAGAGATTAACTTATAGAGTGAATAATTGGTCATTATATCAAAAATAAACTATTTTGACCAAAATTTACTTTTTGGTCAAAAACCGACCTATTGGGTCAATGGGTTGGTCTATGGGTCAATGGGGTGGTCATTGGGTCAGAAATTGGCCATTTTGACCAAAGATTACTTTTTGGTCAAAAGTTGACATATTTTGACCAAAATTGAATTTTTGGTCAAAAGTTAACCTATTGGGTCAATGGGGTGGTCATTGGGTTAGATATTGACTATTTTGACCAAAGTTGACTTTTGGTCAAAAGTTGACCTATTTGGTCAATGAGTTGGTAATTGGGTCAAGAATTGACCATTTTGATCAAAGATGACTTTTTGGTCAAAAGTAGACCTATTGGGTTAATGGGTTGGTCATTGGGTTATAAATTGACTATTTTAACCAAAGTTGACTTTTCGGTCAAAATTTAACCTATTTGGTTAATGAATTGGTATATTTATGTATACATACATAAATATATATATGTAAATTTATGTGTGTGTATATATATATATATATATAATATTATTTTTTTAATTTAAATATTTTTAGTAAAGTATATTATTTATAAATAAAATTTAATTATAAAAAGATTAAATAATTAAATAAATTATAATTATATATATATATATAAATTTATTTAATATTATTTTTTTGTTTTAACTATTTTTAGTATAGTATAATATTTATAAATAAAATTTAATTATAAAATATTTAATAGTTAAATAAATTATAAATAAATAAATATATATGTATATATATATATATATATAATTATTTTTTTATTTTAAATATTTTAAGTATAGTATATTATTTATAAATATAATTTAATTATAAAAATATTTAATAGTTAAAAAAATTAAAAATAAATAAATAATATAATATTATTTTTTTATTTTAAAAATTTTAAGTATAGTATATTATTTGTAAATATTATTTAATCATAAAAATATTTAATAATTAAATTAATTGTAAATAAATATTTATATAGGTATAGATATATATTATTTTTTTATTTTAAATGTTTAAAGTATAGTATATTATTGATAAAAATAATTTAATTATAAAAATATATAATAATTAATAAATTATAAATAAAAATAAATATATAGGTATATATAAATATATATATAGATATATATATTTATTTAAAATTATTTTTTATTTTAAATATTTTAAGTATAGTATATTATTTAAAAATATAATTTAATCATAAAAATATTTAATAGTTAAATAAATTATAAATTAACAAATATATATATATATATAATATTATTTTTTTATTTTAAATATTTTAAGTATTGTATATTATTTATAAATATAATTTAATTATAAAAATATTTAATAATTAAGAAAATTATAAATAAAAAATAATATATAGAGGTACATAAATATATATTTATATATACAAAAAAATTTATATAATATTATTTTTTTATTTTAAATATTTTAAGTATAGTTTATTATTTATAAATATAATTTAATTATTAAATGGTTTAATAATTAAAAAAATTGTAAATAAAAATTAATATATAGAGGTACATAAATATATATTTATATATAAAAAAAATTTATTTAGCATTATTTTTTATTTTTAAATATTTTAAGTATAATATATTATTAATAAATATAATTAAATTATAAAATTATTTAATAATTTAAAAAATGATAAATAAATAAATAAATATATATATATATATATATATATATATATATATATATATATATATATATTTAATAGTGTTTTTTTGTGTAATATATATATAGGTATATATAAATAAATATAGATAGATATATATTTAATTAATACTATTTTTTTATTTTAAATATTTTAAGAATAGTTTATAATTTAATCATAAAAATATTTAATAGTTAAACAAATTATAAATAAATAAATTTATATCTATATATATATATATATATATATATATATGTATGTATGTATATATGTATGTATATATATATATATATATGTATGTATATGTATATATATGTATGTATATGTATATAGGTATATGTATATATATATATATATATATAGATAGATATATATATATATATATATATATATATATATATATATATATATATATATATATATATATATATATATAAATATATATAATATTATTTTTTTATTTTATTATTTATATAATATTATTTTATATATATATAAATTTATTTAATATTATTTTTTTATTTTAAATATTTTAAGTATAGCAAAATTATTTAAAAATACAATTTAATTATAAAAATATTTAATAATTAAAATATAATAAATAAAAAAATATATATAAGTATATAAAAATATATATTTATATATATGTATATATATATAAATTTATTTAATATTATTTTTTTATTTTAAATATTTTTAGTATAGTATATTATTTTTAAATATAAATTAATTATAAAAATATTTAATAGTTAACAAAATTATAAATAACTATATATATATATATATATATATATATATATATATATATATATATATGTATATATATATATATATATATTAAAGAAAGAGCTACTCGTGGCTCCTTACGTGTTGAAATAGGAAAAACAGGTACAAAATGAGGGAAGGAGGATCCCTAACTATAACTAAACAAAACAACACAGTACCGCACCCATAACGGTTCCTCCTTCCAAAGAACAACTCGACGCGATGCAAAAAAGAAAAAATACACAACAACCAGTAAACCCTAACCAAACATAGCAAAAATAGAGTATAAACAACATATATTAGGCTAAAGGAAACATAACAGAATAGCCCAGAGAACTTCATCGTCGTTACAAGTGTATCTAACTTGTTGCATGTATGAACGAAGATTTATGTCACAAAGAATAAAATCGTAAATGCGATGCGCCCTCGAAAAAAGTCGCGTAGAGAGGACCTGAAAAGAAAACAGACAAAATAGCCACCGGAGACAAATTTTAGGGAACCAAATCACAAAGAAATTATACGTAACAAAAATATGTAAGTGCGGAATCATTCTTAAGTGTTCGAATTTAATCGAAATATAAGCTCTTAATGAAAACAAGAACAATAAGCAAGGCTCATCCAACCCAACAATATAACTCCCAGAAGGTGAAACTAGTCAACATGACCCCCAAGCAAAACAAAGTTTCCAAAAAAATGTATTCGGTGAAAAGGTTAAAAGCTAAAAATACATGTGTGCGTGTGTCTATATATAATAAAGGGAAGAAAGAAGAGGCCTTATAAATATATAAGGGAAGAAAGAAGAGGCCTGGAAGCCACCTAAACCAACGGCACAGAGGGGAAGCCGGAAGTGTGAAAATTCCACTGAACCTTCTCCAAAGAATAATTACCACACCATATAACTTGATCTCACACATAGGTATATATATAAATATCGAACTATATATATATATATATAATTATAGAAATATGTAAAAAATATATAAGTAAGCAAACCGGTAAAAGGTACATAGCGTAAAACAATAACCGAGCATGAAGGAACAGAACTGCATGTAAATAAAGATTGCTATACACATACACATGTGTATATATATGTATATATATATATATATATATATATATATATATATATATATATATATATATATAAGTCTAAGAATAAATATTTATATATATATGTGTATGTAACAAAGCTTTATATACGCAGAGGCACATAGATATAATCAGCGTAAATAAATATATATGTAAATAAAAGAGAATTCAACGAAAGAGATGGCAAGCACATGAAGTTCAAGTGTCAGCTTTAACTAAAGGTGCATCGATATTATTTATAAATATTATTATTTTATTTTTAATATTTTATATAAGATATTATTTATAAATATAATTTATTTATAAAAATTTTTAATAATTAAATAAATTATAAATAAATAAATATATATATATATATATATATAATTTCATAGAATATTATTTTTTATTTTAAATTTTTTAAGTATAGTACATTATTTAGAAATATAATTTAATTAGAAAAAATATTTAATAGTTAAATGAATTATAGATAAATAAATAAATATATGTGTATACATACATATATATATATATATATATATATATATATATATATATATATATATAAATTTTTATAATATTATTTTTAAATTTAAATATTTTAAGTATAATATATTATTTTTAAATATAATTTAAATATAAAAATATTTAATAGTTAACGAAATTATAAATTACTATATATACATACATATATATATATATATATATATATATATATATATATATATTTATTTACTACATTTTTAATTTGAAATATTTTTACATAGTATATTATTTATAAATATAATTTAATTATAAAAATATTTAATATTTAAATAAATTATAAAAAATAAATAAATACATTTATATATAAATATAAATATATATATATATATATATATATATATATATATATATATATATATATATATATATATATCTGTATATATAAATTTATATAATATTATTTATTTATTTCAAATATTTAAAGTATAGTATATTATTTATAAATATAATTTATTTAAAAAATATTTAATAATTAAATAAATTATAAATAAATAAATAAATATATAAATATATATATATATATATATATATATGTATGTATATATATATATATATATGTATGTATATATATATATATATATATATATATATATATATATATGTATGTATATATATATATATATATGTATGTATATATATATATATATATATATATATATATATATATACATACATACATATATCTATATATGTATATATATATGTATGTATATATATATATATATATATATATATATATATATATATATATATATATACATATATATATATATATATTATTTTATTTTAAATATTTTAAGAATAGTATATTATTTTTAAATATACTTTAATTATAAAAATTTTTAATAGTCAAAAAAACTATAAATAAATAAATATAAACATTATATATTTATAAATATATATATATATATGTATATGTATATATATATGTGTGTATAAATTTATATAATATTATTTTTTTATTTTAAATATTTTAAGTATAGTATATTTTTTATAAATATAATTTAATTATAAAATATTTAATTGTAAAATAAATTATAAATAAATAAATATATATAGGTATATATAAAGATATATATATTTATAGTTTTATTTAATATTATTTTTTAATTTTAAATATTTTAATTATAGTATAATATCTATAAATTTAATTTAATAAAAAATATTTAATAATTAAATAAATTATAAATAAAAATATATGAATCGTATATATAAAAATTTATATATATATATATATATATATATATATATATATATATATATATATATATATATAGATTTATATAATATTATTTTATTTTAAAAATTTTAAGTATAGTATATTACTTATAAATATAATTTAATTATAAAATATTTAATAATTAAATAAATTATAAATAAAAATATATAAATAGGTATATGTAAATATATACTTATATATATATATTTATATAAAAATTAATTTTATATTATTTTTTTATTTTAAATATTTCAAGTATAGTGTATTATTTATAAATAAAAATTTAATTATAAAAATATTAAGTATTTAAATAAGTTATAAAGAAATAAATAAATATATGTATATATAAATATAAATATATATATTTATATATTTATATTTTCATATATATGTATATAAAAATTTAATAATATTATTTTTTAAGTTAAATATTTTAAGTAAAGTATAGTATATTATTTATAAATATAATTTAATTATAAAAATATTTAATTATTAAATAAATTTTAAATAAAAATATATATAGCTATATATAAATATTATTTTTATTTTAAATACTTTATGTATGGTATATTATTTATAAATATAATTTAATTATAAAAATATTTAATAGTTAAATAAATTTTAAATAAATAAATATAAATGTGTATATTTAAATATAAATATATGTATATATATATATATATATATATATATATATATATATATATATACCGCCGAGTTTGCGTTCGTTAGTTCTCGTGTCGTGATGACTCGCCGAAGCATAACATAATCGTATATATTTGTGCTTACTTACCGGTGGAGGTAGTAAGGTGTCCGTTGAACAAAATGTGGTTCTTTCTTCCCGGGTTTCCTGTTTTTGAATTGATCGTTCCATTGAATTTGAGGTGGGAGTTACTTTTAGTTCTTTTCTTCTCTTACTTGGAGGTTCCTTCCTTGCTGGTTCAACACCGTTTTACACTATCGAGCATTCTTTTGGTGGGTCTTCTTTCGGGTTTAGCTTGATTTGTCCATCCCACTTTGGCCGGGGGCATGATGGCCTACCCCATCGACTGATATTCACACTTGCCAGTAATAAGGCCACTTATGTTGGGGTTGTTGGTAACTCTATTGCTGATGCTCCCAACTCGTATCTCCCTTCTTTTCCCTCAATCCCCGCACGATGCAGTTGCCGGCAGTGTCTCTTTGTCCTTTTGTTCATCCTAATCGTTCCTGGAGGGTGAGCGCGACTACGACGACCGACTGTGAGCTAGCTCAACTCGAGGAGCTTAAATTCTATACGTGAAATTTTGCTCCGGGACATCCTAAGATGGACTGGCCGATGCCAGCTTTTTACTTCTATTCGCCTTTATTTGTAAGTGGTAATCAGTCGTTTGATGGTAGGCACCTCCCGATCCAATTAGTCCACTCAAGAGGATTATAAAGGCTCTTTCCAAACAATCTATCTCTATTGCCGGAGCTGACATGAAGATTTCCGAAATGGACCCCGCACTTTGATCCTAAGAAGGAACCTCCCATTGCACCAATATGGTTTAAACTCGCCCGAACTCCCTATCAGGTTTTATAATCAGAATGCTTTATTTAACATAAAGCCAAAGCCTCGGGGACTCCTCTCGAATCGATGGGCCTACTAAAGCCAAAGCAAGACTGGCCGTCAAGCAGAGTACAAGTGGAAAGGAGCATTCTTCCATTATTTCAAGAATCAGAATTGGATCTGAAAATGAAGCCTTTTGGCAAGAAGTTATCATGGAACAAACCCTATTACCGTACCTAACGTGTGATGTTTGTCACATTACAAAGTTACAGCTCCATCCACCAGCCTAAAAGAGTTACCAAACCACTCCCCTTTAAATCTCCAAATTTACCCGCAGAGTCCACTCACATAAACCCCTCCCCCCACACCACATCCTCTTTCTCTCCGACCCCACCTCAGGCCCAAATTGACCCCTGTACCATCAAGAAATTTGATGCCGCCGTGTTGGCCGATGACAAGTTCAAAGGTGCCTTTTCATTAGATGATGATCCAAAGGTTAAGTTAGAGATAAAAATCTATTTCCGTAAGAGAGGATCATGTTCAACACTGAAGAAGTATTTTACCAGGGTTCTAAGTCAATCGAAAGTGTGATGAGAATTAACAATGCCCCCATGGAAATCGAAGGTGATGAGGATGACACCTCCTCGATGTGTGTAGCACCTTTATATCCGCCGGCTCCCGCATGGAAGTCTGCTGTGAGAATTTGCGTAAGATGTCTCACAAAGCTGAAGAAGATTGAAAAACTCAGAAACAAAGAAGAAGGAAAAAGGAATTCAATGTAACTCAAAAATTTATCTCAAGATAACACTTCGGCGCCCCCTCAACATTTCCAAAGTCTTCCTCCCTAGGCCGACTGTGGCTGGAAAGCTTTATACCATGATTAATATTTTATGCTGGAATGTTGTGGGGATTTCTAATCCTGGTTCCCTTAACAGAATCCATCAACTGAACAGACTCATAAATTTTGATCGCTGCTCTCCTTGAACCTTTGGTGACAAAAAATATCACTGCTTTCTCAAAAGAATTTCCGGTTACAATTGTCTCAAAGAATAGCAATAATAAATCGGATTTCGCAGAAAAGAACTACATTGCAATCTCTTTATTGATAATCCTCAATTTCTACATATGGAAATTTCTCTAGATCATCAACCGCTTGGCTACTTTCATCTATGCTGAGCTCCTTAGTGGCCAAGAACATGCCGTGGATCCATCAAGGCACAAGGTGATCGCTACTGTGAACTCGGATTGGGCAGATTTCAACAAAGATAAGGAACCTAGTGAAAAGTTGGGTGGCAAACCCAAGCATCACGTTATGATGCGGCCCAATAACATCCAACTGCAGTCTTTTGACTGGTTTTAGTGGGATCCCCTTTCACCTCGGAAAAGAGGCAGCCGCCGGAAAGGTTAGATGCAGTTTTGGTGAACTCGCGTGGATGGAGTCATTTCCTATCACCCAAGTTCATCACCTACCTAGAACTATCCCTCTCGATCACTCCCCACCGGCCATTAAAGTTTCTTTGGGGAGTATGGGTAGGCGCATTGCTTTAGATTTCCGAACAGCTGGCTTGATCATCATGAATTTCTCGTCCGTGGTGAAAGCCGGTTGACCACCCCTTATCTCCTCGGTAACTCCCCTCAATCAGGCTTTGGAAGTTACAAAAAAATCTTAGCTTCCACTTGAAAAATGGAAATTGCAAATGGTAATGTTTTCCTACCAAAGTTACACAAGCTGAACTCAATTAAGGCTTGAACAACTGAATGCTAATGGTGTGGAGAATGAGGATGACATTATTGATGCACAAGTTAAATTAATCCAAGCCATTAAGGTGGAAGAGAACTATCTGCAATAAAAAGTCGCTCTAAAACAGATTTGTTTATGGAGATAGAAACTCTAAGTACTTCCATGCCATGATCAAATATAGAGACAACCGAATGCTATTGTCTCTATCATGACCATCGTGATCACGGATCACCCAACCTGCTCATTGCCGAGAGGCCGCTGTGCATTTTAAGAATTTTGTCATGCATGCCTCCTCCCTATCCAACCGAACTTTTCATGAAGATGTGACTTTATACCCAACATTTGCAGCTTACCGCTGTTCGAGGAGCTAGAAATCGTAGATGCCTCATCTTATCGATGGTAATAGAGCAGCTGGACTGATGGGTATACTTCTCCACTTTTTATAAGAAGGCTTGGGAGCTTATTAAAAAGGATGTAATCAGCCATTCAAGCTTTCTTCTCGGGTACCACCCCCTTATTTCTCCTCCACTACCATAATTCGGATCCCCCAAAGATAAGTAAAAAACCAAATTTTGAATGATTTCAGCCATAAGTCTAACTAACACCTTCTCTAAGATTATTAGCAAGATCTTGCCATTAGACTTCAATCTCATCTTCCAACTCTCATTTCTCCCAATCACTTCTACTTTTGTCATGGGCGTAAACATCAATCGATAACATTCTCCTAGCTCAAGAGTTATTGTTGACATAGATGCCATCCAGAGGTCGAACCTCGGCCGCTGCTTGATTTGAAGAAAGCATATGACACTATCACTGGGCAATTCATTGATTTTATTTTGAAGGGAAGAGGCTTCAATCTGCTGCCTCTCGGCATCGATCCATAGATGGATCTCCAATACCAATTACAACATCCTCGATTAATGGGATCACATGATATTTCGCCGGGAGAGGAATAAAGCAAGGGGACCCCCCGTCCCCTACCATTTTCATCCTAAAGATTCGACTACTTCTCCGCAGTTCAAATTCAAATTTGGCAATCCGTACTCCCTATCTCTCGCGGCGTTACTGCCCACTTATCGCGAGTCATCTAGCCTGCGCGCATGATGCTATTATATTTTCCAATGGTAAAATGCGTGAAGAAAACAATGCAGATTTTGGAGCATCTTAAGGGAGGTGGTCGACAGATTTAAACAAAAATAAATGTCGGCTTAACCTGCAAGAACTCTGCAAGATCGATATCCTCTCTGGATCAAAGATTTCACCGGTTTCTCTCACCCTTCTCGTCCTAATCAAGTATCTAGGGATACAATTATTAAAAGGGAAAAAAAGCAAACTCAATATGATGAGGGCGACTAACAAGATTATTTCTCAAATTAACTCGGGGCCAATACCTTCCTCTCCAATGGGGTCGAATCACCTTGCTTCAAAGTATCTTTAACCTCTTTCCCCTTTACACTATTTAAATGATTAATGAAAGCACTCCAAAGAATCCAGGGCCACTACTTTTAACAAATTTCTTGGGAGGGTAAACATCTCTCAAAGTATCAAATATTTGAATAAGCTATGTAAACTAGTTAATGCCGGGGGTTTAGATTCAAGAGCTTCAAACAACCTGGGTGAGTTATTCTTATATCAAATAAAATGACTAGAAGTTTCTGCATAAAGTAATTCTTTATGGGCTCATTTATTGACACAAGTATTGCAAAAGAACTCATCCTAACCTGGCCAATCCTAAGCTGGTTGATTCTATCTACCGGAAGGGAGTTGCTTAAAAGTCGAAATAAAGCCAATGATTTCTTCTCATGGAGCCGGGATTTGGTGAGATCGGCCGTTCGATAACCGGCTTAATGGTCCGCCCCTACCCCTCTTTTTTCCCCGCTGATTACAGATTCTTCCTTGATTGTGTCCCACTTATGGCAAGGTGAATACCGGAACATTGTCGTTCAAGAAGATTGTTCCAGAAGATACCGCTACCGAAATCAGATATCTCCGTGGATTCTTCTTCACTCGATAAACTTATTACTAAGAACCTACCACACAGGTCTCTAAGCCATTTTCTTATATATAAGCATACTATACTGGTCTAAGGTTTGTCGGGGAAAAGATATGGTGCAAGGAACTCACCCTTCCATGTCCTTTTTCTCTTGAGGCTCTTTCATGGATTTCTACCACCTGGATGATATATCAACCGAAGGGGCTCAAAAGTGCCTAGATGTTGGCTGTGCACTCGTTAAGAAACCATCTTAAAGACCTTTTTATGGAATGCCCCGTGGTGAAGGAGGTCTCGGGACTATACTCTCACTGTAGTACATCTTGGCTGGGCATCCGGGTCACCGGTTTTCCATTCACCCCGCCGGATCACCGGATGGACCTCCAACTCTCCCATATCCCTCCTTTATTATTTTTTGTTCACTCCTGATGGCTAGAATAAAATCAAACATCATGGTGAAAGGTTTGATAAATAGTAAATCTCCACTTTTGTCATAAATTTATATACAAAATCTTTCACATTTCCAATCCTTTCTCCTCAATTAAGCAAAAAAACCTGCAGAAATTATTTCATTGACTCCAGCCCCTTCTCCTTGGGTCAAGATCAACACCTAAGGTTACTCTATGCATACGCTGCATATTGTAGTATGCAGCAACTACTGACAATGCCTTTCGGTGGTTCCAATCTCCCATTTCCGGGCTTCTTCGCTCGCAGCTGCAATTGCTGTCATACCGGGCAATCAAGATGGCAAAGGCAAGCAAGCACACCTTACCTGGTTATTGAGTTCGATGCTGCACACAACATCCAAATGATGAGGGTTCTCGTCACTACACCCCACCACTCGTACTGAAGAGTGAAAATTATCAATTTACTCATAATATCCGCATCCGGGTGGCAACACATTTATAGAGAAGGAAACTAACCTGCTAATTGCCTGCTTAACTGCATCTTTCAACCACAAGAAAGGTTTAGCATTTCCCCGAGGACCATTTATCTACTTTGTCGAGAGGGGGACATTTCTGCTCTTCCTTTTGTTAGAAGAGCTTAACTTCGCCCTGCCATTTACCTTGGGTGCTGTTGGCCCTCACCCCCCCACTCAAAATTTTTGTAACTACCTTCACTCTTAACATGCAAGGAGCTTAGAGCTCTTTAGGGGAAAAATATATATATATATATATATATATATATATATATATATATATATATATAAATTTATATTACATATTTTCTTATTTAAAAATTTTAGGTATAGTATATTATTTAGAAATATTATTTAATTATAAAATTATTTAATAGTTAAATAAATTATAAATAAATATATATAGGTGTATATATACAAATTTATTTAATATTATTTTTTTAGTTTAAATATTTTAAGTATAGTATATTATTTATAAATATAATTTAATCATAAAAATATTTAATAATTAAATAAATTGTAAATAAAAATATATATAGGTATATATTAATATAAATTTATATATATATATATATATATATATATATATATATATATATACATAAATTTACATATATATAAAATATTAATTTTTTAATTTAAATAATTTAAGTATGGTATATTATTTATAAATACAATTTAATCATAAAAGTATTTAATAATTAAATAAGATGTAATAAAAGAAATATTGGTATATATTAATATAAATTTGTTTATAATATATAGGTATTATATAAATTTATGTATATATATATATATATATATATATATATATATATATATATATATATATATATATATATATATATATACATATATACTCCTATATATATATAAAACATGTTTTTTAATTTAAATATTTTAAGTAAAGTATATTATTTATAAATATAATTTAATTATTAAAAAATTTAATAACAAAATATATATATATATATATAGAGGTACATAAATATATAATTATATATATAAAAAATTTATTTAACATTCTTTTTTTATTTTAAATATTTTAAGTGTAATATATTAATAATAAATATATATTAATTATAAAATTATTTAATAGTTAAAAAATGATATATATATATATATATTTATATATATATATATATATATATATATAGTTAATATTATTTTTTTTATAAAATATATATATAGTATATATAAATATATGTATAGATATATATTTTTAAAGATTATTCTTTTTAATATTTTAAGTATATTAAATTATTTAACAATATTATTCAATCATAAAAATATTTAGTAGTTAAATAAATTATAAATAACAAATTTATATCTCTGTATATATAAATATATATCCTTATATTTTTATATAGATATATATATAAAAATATATAAAATATTATTTTTTATTTAAAATATTTTAAGCAGAGTATATTATTTATAAATATAATTTAATTATAAGAATATTTAATAATTAAGAAATTATAAATATATATATATATATATATATATATATATATAGAGGTACATAAATATATATTTATATATAAAAAAAAATTTAATATTATTTTTTTATTTTAAATATTTTAAGTATGGTATATTATTTATAAATATATTTTAATTATAAAAATATTTTAATAATTAAAAAAATTATAAATAAAAATATATAGAGAGAGGTACATAAATATATATTTATATATATAAAAAAATTTATTTAATATTATTTTTTTTTGAATGCTCAAGTATATTATATTATTAATAAATATAATTTAACTATAAATTATTTAATACTTTAAAAATTATAAATAACTAACTAAATAAATAAATATATATATATATATATATATATGTATGTATATATATATATATTTATTTTTTTATATTTATATAAATTTATTTAATATTATTTTTTAATTTTAAATATTTTAAGTATATTATATTATTTATAAATATAATTTAGTTATAAAAATATTTAATTGTTAAATAAATTATAAATTTATATATATATATATATATATATATATATATATATATATATATATATATATATATATATATATATATATATATATATATATAAATTATATATAGATATGTATATATATATATATATATTTATTTTTTATTTTAAATGTTTTAGGTTTAGTTTATTATTTATAAATATAATTTAATTATAAAATATTTAGTTTAGCTTAGTAAATTTTAAATAAAAATATATTTATTTATAAAAATATATAAATTTATATATATATATATATATATATTTATTTATTTATTTATTTATTTAATATTATTCTTTTATGTTAAATATTTTAAGTATAGGATATTATTTATAAATATAATTTAATTATAAAAATTTTTAATAGTTAAATAAATTATAAATAATTAAATATATATGTGTATATATAAATATATATATATATATATAATTTTATATAATATTATTTTTTATTTTAAAATTTTTAAGTATAGTATATTATTTATAAATATTGTTTAATTATAAAAATATTTAATTGTCAATTTTTGACCTAATGACAATTAATGTCCAAATAAGTCAATTCGACCAAAAAGTTAATTTTTGTCAAAATAATCAATCCTTCTCCCAATGACAAACACATCACCTACTGTGACAATTCTCACTCAAAAAGTCAATTTTAATCAAAATAGTCAATTTTCACCTAATGACCACCCATTAACCTAATAAAGCCAACTTTTCGACCAAAAAGTCAACTTTGGTCAAAATGACAAATTTTGTACCCAATGACTCACCCGTTGACTCATTATATCACTAATTAAAAAGTTTTTCAAATAAAATGGTCAAATCTTGACCACTACTAACTCATTGACCAAATGTCAACTTTGGTCAAAATGGTTAATTTCTCTGATCTAATGCTACCTGTCAATTTGACTGCAAACATTCGACAAAAATTTAATTTTCGTCTAAATAATCAATTTTTTACTCACGACCAATTTTTAAAATTTTAATAAGTTGTTATTTACCAAAAAGTCAACTATGGTCAAAATGACTGAATCTTTGACCTAATGAACAACCCATCGACCTAATAAACTTTCGACCAAAAAGTCAACTTTGGTCAAAATGATCAATTCTTGACCTAACGACCAACACATCGACTCGCAGGCCAATGTTTGACTAAAAATCAATTTTGGACAAAATAGTCAATTTGACTTAATGACTAATTATTAACCCAAGAAGTCAATCAATTAAAAAGTGAACTTTGGTCAAAATGGTTCATCCTCGACCCAATGACCAGAACCCATCGACCATTCAGGTCAACTTTCGACAAAAAAGTCATCTTTGGCTAAAAATGGACAATGCCTGATCCAATGATCATCCCATTTGACTCCAATGGGTTAACTTTTGACAAAAAAATTCAATTTTGGTTAAAATAGTCAATTTTCACTAAATGACCAATAATCGACCTAATAAGCTAATCTTCTCCACTAAAAAGTCAACTTCTTGATCAAAATGTTCAATCTTTGACCTAATGATAAATTTATCGGATCTAATGACAAACCTATCGGGATCTAAAGTCAATGGGCTGATCATCGTGGTAAAAATTAACCATTTCGATGAAAGCTGACTTTTGGTCAAAAGTCAATTCTATTCGTCAACGGATTACTATTAATAAATAACTATTTCACTAAAATTGACTTTTCGTCAAAATTTGACTTATCGGGCAATGGGTTTGTCATTGGGTCAATCATCGACTATTTTGTCCAAAGTCAATTTTTGGTCGAGATTGACTTATTGGGTCAATAATTTGGCCATTAATTCAAAAATCGATCATTTTCGTCATTAGGCCAAAAATTAATTATTTTAAAACCAAAATTAAATTTTTAATCAAAAGTTGAGAACGCTGGATACGCCATGCTTCAAAAGTTGATAATTGACTAAAATTAACTTTTTTGGTCAAAAGTCGAATTTATTTTTTGGTCAAAAGTCGTAATTTATTGGTCAAAGTTAATTTCATTTATTTGACCAAAGTTGACTTTTGGTCAAAAGTCAATTTATTATGTCAATTGGTGGTCATTCACTAAATCGACTATTTTCAACAAATTGATTATTTAACAAAAGTTCACCTATTGGGTCAATGAGTTTATTATCAAATAAGATCGTAATATTTTGACCAAAGTTGACTTTTGGTCGTAGATTAACTTATTGAGTGAATAATTGGTC
>CM040436.1:330000-370000 GCA_022702705.1 Papilionanthe hookeriana x Papilionanthe teres | reverse complement strand
TCATTTCTCGATCCGTGAAATTTGCAAAAATCTTAACTAAACCTCCAAAATATTACTAAGAAGGCTGTTTCCACAAATAACTAAAATCCATCAATCAATTTTTATGAAATTCTTCTAAGTATTTTTCTTACATTTCAAAATTTTTCAAAATTCTCCAATGCAGAAGAAATCAATGGTGAAAATAAAAAATTTCGCATGAGTGAAGCTCTTACCAAGAAGATGAATTCGTAATAAAAGTGTCAAATCAAATCCGAGATCTCTCAAGCCATAAGTCAGTTTTTTCAAAAATTTAGGGGAAAGCGGATGATGGCCGTTGTCGGTTGACCGGTCAAAGAGCAGTCTTTTCGCATTCTCGCCGCTGCTGGATTTTCGCCGTCGGCGAGCTCTGGTCAGTTGTTTGATCGGTTTTTCGCTGTCGGGCGTAGATACTCGCCTTCTGCGAGTTCTCAAAATTTTAAATTTTGAAATTCGTCAATCATTTTCTTCAACTCGAATTGCCCTTAATCAATCTTCCGATCACTTAATTTAATAATAATATGAAGATTAGATACTTATACTCACAAAAATTCACACAATACAAACAATATAACTTTATATATGAACTATGAGATTTACAAATTTCACACTAATAACTTAACATGCTACTTAATTTAAATGTTTAAATCCATACACGCATCGCAATCCACACCACAATACTCTAAATGCCGAGACATAACAATTTACATAAAGTCTCATCAAATCCGAGATGATCAAATTAAAGTTCGACTCATAATAAATCAACTCCAAATCAAACACACATATATATAAATATAACAAAAATATAGAAATCTTTCCTACTCTTCGTAATTGAACTAACATCTTCTCGATATTTCCGATGGATTTGTGTGCACAAATAAATTGTAGAAAGGCCTCGAAAGGAATTCGCAAAGAGATTCTATTAATCCATCCTTTTATTCCCAGATGAATAAAATTGGCCTTCAGATGTCCCAAGAGTGATCAAAGTGCTCCTTCATTCTCCAATCAATATGATTAAACATATCGCAGATATTGTCAATGGAATTCATCATATTTTGTAATTCTTTCTCCAATCCTTTAATCTTCTTTAGAATGAAATTAGTCTTATCGCAGTTGCCTTTTACAAAGGATCGTTTCGTGATGCTCTAATAGAAATAACGCAAAATCTCATCATTACATTCAAAGTGGGAAACATATCAGTAGATCCAGGTTTCCATGGTAAAAATACTTTTTCCAAGCCTCATAAGAAACTCTGTACCGACTACATAAAGCAAATATGATATGGGTGTTCAAGTCCATGCACCGACCCATGCACAATTAATCCTACGATGGATTTTACTATTATTGATCCAACATCGATAGGTAATCCAATATGAATACGTAGTTTAAAATAGCGCATTCTTTGAAACTTTATTTACTCAGTAGTAATAATTTTGATGATATAAAGAATGTCGCGTTTCTGGAGATGTGTTGGAGAAGTGATGCAAAACCGACATACCCGTCTTCTCATAACTCCTAATCATCTGTTCGCTACTGCATTCATAGATTTCATTCATATTGTATCTTGAAGGCACAAAGTCAGAATAACACACAGGTATTTTCTATAGAAAACAATCATTTACCTTGTAGAGTAAATGTTACCCATCTTCCTCCGACGTAGACTTTTCCATTGTTGATCGCATGTAAATTAGAGTAAAACTCTTTAACTACTAGTATAACTACAAAATGGGATGTTGTATAACAAAATAACTCCCAATGCCGCTGTACGATCATTTCTTCAATTTTGTAGTAGAATTCTACTCCTCCGTTCGACGAATCCTCTTTCTTTACAAGTCTTTTCTTCATCAAGCCTTTATCAAGATTCGCTGTGCCTCCGAACCGACGAATTTTCTCCCAAGCTGAAACTTCAGTTTTTGTGGTTTCTGCAGGTTCTGGAGGCCATTTTGGATGGAAAGGATTGGTCTCTAGTCGTTCCTAAGGAAGAAAATGGTGTAAAATCGGATTCGAATAATTTCTTACTAAGGAATGGCTTAGATCCGTCCAAAACCGCACGAAAATTCTTAAGAAACCAAATTTTCAAATCGCCGCCGTCGGCGGGGAAGTTCCGCCGGCGACTTAGTTATAAACCGAATGAAGCAATGGTCCATGATCTCATCGTCGCCGGGCTCAGCTCGTCGCCGGGCTCGAGCTCGCCGCTTCAAGATTCGTGAAAATCCCCCATTTTCGCTCCGGTCCCAATATTTTTCGATCTCATTAAATAGGTTCAATTTTGTGATGATTCTAATAAAATTTCATTAATAAGATTTATTTTAATAATATAGACTCACTAATATGTAGATATTTAAAAATAAAAATCTGGCCTACGCGTCGCTCTCATAAAGCCGGGGGCTGGTTTAACGTCGTCAGGCCCGACCTAATTTAGCTAGTGTTCAAGTTGACTAAGCATTAAAACCTCTTAAAATTTGGTCTTCTATTTTCGAAATATGGCTTTAATCTATGTCCATTTTACTTTAAATCTATGTCTTGTTTTTGGACTTTTAATTTCTATAGTTCCACATGAAAATATTTGAGTTATGGTGAAAGGTCCTAACCATCGAGATTTCAATTTCAGAAATAATTTCAATCTAGTATTATAAAGCAAAACTTCTTGTCCCGACCCAAAATTTCTCTCGATTAATTTTCCGATCATGCCATAATTTCATTCTTTCTTTATAAATCTTATCATTATCATATGATTCAAGCTAGTTCTTCCAATTCTATTTAACTACAACAATCTCTTTCTCACCAGCCTTCTTTCATATTATAATTAAATTCTTTAATTACCCAACAAGCTTTATGTTCTAATCTGTCCTAAAGTGGCAAGTTTTTCCACATATAAAGCCTATAAGGTCATTCAACGGAAGTTTTATAAGCAGTCCGTATGCTCAATGCGTTGTCTAGTCTTATAGACCGTCCGATCTATTAGGATTACAAACTTTTCTAATATACGTTTAATCTCTCGATTGAAACTTCACTTAATCCATTGCCTGCATGATAAGCATTGATATTCATGCATAATATTATATTTTTCACTAGTTTGTGAATATATTTGTTTCTAAAATGAGTTCCGTCGTTGATAATCACTTATCTCCAAATCTAGTAAAAATATTTTTCATTAAAAAATTTTGAAACACTTTTAGCATCATGCTTCTGACAGTTTTCAGGAGCTTCAATCCATTCGGAAAACATAATCACGCCTACTAATATATATGAGTTTCCAAACACGTGAATAAAAGGTCCCATGAAATCTAATCCTCAAACATCAAAAATTTCAACTTCTAATATAAAATTCGCAGGCATTTCATTTTTTCGATATGTTTCTACTCTTCGCTTTTATCGCAGTTCTTATATATCTATATACATCTCTAACAGTAAAGCAAGAGAATCCGCATTGTAGAATTTTATATGTGTTTATCTGTCCTAAAATGTCCTCCAAAATCGCAGTCATGACATTTTTGAAAAATTGTCTTAGCTTTCTTCATATGCGACATCTTCTAATAATTAGATCCTTACATCGTTTATATAAGTATGGTTCATCCCAAAAGTATGATTTAGTATCGTGAATGAATTTTTTCTGTTGTTGCAAAAGTTAACATAGGTGGTAAAATGTCACTTACAATATAATTTACTATATCAGCATACCAAGGTATTTTCAACTTATTAATATTATAAAGTTATCTATCGTGAAATCTCTGCTTGTAATTTCATTATCATTATTGAGCAATTCATGATTTTCTAATCTTTATAAATGATCTCGCAATTCGATTATCCGTTTCTTTTTGTTAATTATCTCAAAATCAAATTCTTGCATTAATAATATCCATCTAATTAATCTTGGTTTAGAATCTTTCTTTGCATTAAATATTTTATACCGTAACGATCGCATGGCAATACATTTAGTTCCTACTTCGTATAACGGCCGAATTTATTAAAAGTATATACAACTGCTAATAATTCTTTTCGCAATCGTATAATTTATTCAGCATCATTTATTTTACTAGCATAATATATAACTTTGAAAATCTTATCACATTCTTGCCCAAGAACTCGCTCCTATAGCATAATCACTAGCATCACACATAAGCTCAAATGGTTTCTCCCAATTAGGTGAAACTATTATAAAATAGAATTAATTTATCTTTTAATAATTCGAAAGCATTCAGCATTCATTATAAATTCACAATTTTCATTACTTTCAAGAAGTTGGCATGTAGGTTTAGTACTTGAAAAATCTTAATATAGTGCCTCGTAAAATCCAAAGATGTCCAAGAAAACTTCTTACCTCTTTACCGTAGTCGGAGGTGGTAATTTAGCTATTACTTGAATTTTGCAGGGTCTACTTCCATGCCTTTTTCTCAAATTTTATGCCCTAATACAATGCCGCTCGTAACCATAAATTGACATTTCTCCTAATTAAGAACTAAATTAGTTTTCTCACATACTTCAAACATTTTTTCAAGATGATTTAAGTAATGTGTCAAATGTCGTTCCAAATACAGAAATCATCCATAAATACTTCTATTCCATTATCAATTAATTTACTAAATATAGACATCATACATCTTTGGAATGTCACAGATGCATTACATAATCCAAAAAGGCATTCTTCGAAAAGTGAAAGTTCCATAAGGACTAGTAAATGTAGTTTTATTCGATCAGATCAGACTGATGATAACCTTGTGATATCCATCTAAGAAACAAAAATACTTATGTCCTAGCTAATCTATCTAACATCCGGTCTAGAAATGGTAAAGGGAAGTGATCTTTTCTAGTGGTCGTGTTTAATTTTCTATAATCAATACATATTCGTCATCCAAGAATTTGTCTGAGCAAGTGGATAATATCATTATTTTCATTAGCTGGCGTCACTCCTCCTTTTTTAGGTGCACAGTGAATCGGGCTTACCGGCGACCGTCGAAATAGATATATAATACTATTATTTAACCATTTTAAAATTTCTTTCTGATAACATCTTTCATTATCGACTTTAATCTCCTTTGTGGATCTCTTTGTGTTTATGTTCATTATCTAAAATAATTCTGTGAATACAGACAATGACTAATTCCTTTAATATACGTTAAAGTTCAACAAAAATTTCTTATATTTTTTTAATGTATCTAAAACTTTTTGTTCTTGAGCTTCATTTAATTCAGATGAAATAATAACTGCAGTTGAAGAATTACCTAAGTAACCATACTTTAAATGATTAGGTAACATTTTTAACTCAAGTTCGGAGGTTTAATAATCGATGGAATTATATTCTTTTAGTATTTTCTCGTGTTATCCAAAAATTCAAATTTCTCTTCGAATATAATCTAATTCTTCATTTATCTCGCATTTTTCAATTAATTCAATATTTTCTTTTTCTAATTTTTTCATAATATTCTTTGAAATGTTCTTTTTGTAAATGATCGAGTACTTCCATTCGAAAACACTTATCATCTTTTTCTGGGCCGCATGATATTTCATATCGATTTAGCAATATTAAAAGTTAATTTTTGGTCATTTACTCTCATAGTTAATTCTCCTTTCCTAACATCAATCATAGTTTTTTTGAACATCAATCATGTTTTTCCGTTCGGTTAAAAATCATTTTCCTAAATGACAAGCAGTGAATTTCTTTATCTTCTTCCATATCTAAACAATAAAATCTACAGTGGAAGATAAATTTATCCACTTTTACTAATACATCTTCAATAACTCCCTTAGGATATGTAATAGAACGACGTCTAATCGAAGAGTTACCGAAGTAGAAATTTCTCCCCAATCCTAATCTCTTAAAATTGATAAAAGAGCATTAGATCGATGCTTCGGCTTCCTAAGTCATACAAAGCTTTCCATAGAATTTTTCTCCTTAATAGCATGTATAGTGAAACTACCAAAATCTTTTAATTTTTCAGATGTTTTTTCGAATAATAGCACTACACTCTTCATCAAGTGCAACCATTTCATTATCGGTAATTTTTTTTTAATTTAGAATATCTTTCATAAATTTTACATAGTTTGGCATCTCGTTTCTAAAGCTTCTACGAAAGGAATATTTACTTCACTTTTCAAAATTTCAAAGAATTTAGCAAATTGTTTGTCTTTTTTATGTTGAATTCATTGCCGAGGAAATGGTGGTGGAGGTTTTTCAACAGAAAGTTTCAGTATTAAAGGATTTTCTTAAATCTGGATCTTCACGATTTCTTTCCTTTTCAATTTCCATCAGTTTTTTTCGACTTTCAAGTTCTTTCCTTCGAATTCGAGGTTCTAATTCTTTTCCACTTCGTAATTGTATCACTTTAATTTGTTCATTTCCCTTGTCTTTAGGATTTATTTCCACATTACTAGGAAATGTCCATCATTATTGCGTAGCGATATGTCCAAGTCGAGTTTCAATATTTTTTATACCGTTCGATTTTGTAATTGGTTTCTCTCGTATTTGTAATTGATTTCCCTTGATTTGTAAATATCGAGCTATATTTAATATTAATTCTTCTATGCGATAATTTCTTATCTTAAATCGGGAGTGTTATTATTATTAAATCAGTGATAATTGTGCTTTATAATTAGATTTTCGATTAGATGGATTTCAATTGTCAGGTTGTATTATTCATCCATGGTTGATTAGGTTGTATTATTATTCCAATTAAAATTAGGATGATTTTTTCATCCAGGATTATAATAATTTGCATAAGGATTATTGGGTCTCGTTGTTAATTGCATTAATTGTTTCATATTGAGATCGGTTTTCATAAGTTGCAGATGAATTTTCTTCGATATAATGGAAGTAATTCATTCCAAAATGATCTAATTTTTTAGATACAACAGCAATTTGTGAAGCTAACATAGATATTGCATCATTTTCATGAATACTAGCTATTTTTTTGGATTCATTCTATCAGCAGGCCATTGAAAATTATTAGTTGCCATTTCTTCGATTAGTGCATAGGCTTCATCAAATGGTTTTGACATAAATGATCCTCCAGCAGCAACATCGATGATTGATCTTAAAGATCCTACTAATCCATTATAGAAAGTTTGGATAATTAACCAATCTGGTAACACATGATGTGGGCATTTCCTAAGAAGTTCTTTAAACCTCTCCCAAGATTCATATATTGACTCTCCATCAAACTGACTAAAAGAAGTTATATCGTTTCTAAGCTTAGCAGTTTTAGATGGCTGAAAATATTTGGATAGAAATTTTTGTGATAATTCTCCCCAAGTTTTAATAGATCCAGGTGCTAACGAATTTAACCACATTTTAGCCTTATCCCTTAAAGAAAAAGGAAAAAGTCTTAGTCTAATAACATCGTTAGATACTCCTTTATATTTGAAAGTAGCACATAGTTCTAAAAAACTAGCAAGATGTAAATTAAGATCTTCAGTAGGTGAACCACTAAATTGATTATTTTGTACCATTTGGATAATTGCAGGTTTAAGTTCTAATGAATTAGCAGCTACATCAAGGTTTTGAATAGTTAAATGAATTTCATCTAATGTAGGGTTGGCATAATCTTAATGGTCTTGGTTGATTGATATTTTCATTTTCAGGTATATTTTCCATTTGTGTTAAATTTATAATTTCTCTTTTTTGTTATCTAATTCTTTTAATTGTACGCTCTAATTCTGAATCATAAGATAATAAATTTTCGTTTCCAAATTTTTGCATACAATTTTATAAAATAAATTTTAAATTAGTCTGTTACTTTAGTAAATAATTTCTTTACTTCCCCGGCAACGGCGCCAAAAACTTGACCCACTTTTAATATGTTTGAAATTTATGTTTATAGCAACGACACCAAAAACTTGATCCCGCTTTAAATATAGATATATGATTTAATATATAATGTGGATTCTACGCAAGTATACGTATCGTATCAAGTAATACAGGGCTCTAGTGGAGTCCTGGTTATCGATCCCACAGGAAGTTTTTAACCGATTTGTTATCGCCTAAATTTAAAGGAATTACTTACGAATAAAGTGAACGGAAATTCAAAGTAACTATAATAAACTAAAGTAAACTAATGCTTGAAATAAGTTGATTTAAATAATTCAGAAAAAGTATCCTTCTCCTTGTTTTAGAAAATTATGTGAATGATGAATCTAAATAGAATTCTTGAATTGTATTGTGACAAATAGGAGCATTCCTATTCTTTACCCTTTGGTCCAGGTGCAAAGAACATCGACTAATCCTATGTTTGATTACCGAATCCGCGGCTGAGGTCGGGAGGATATTGGCTGCCACTTCGTAGCTCCCACGTTCTCCTCACTTCGAGGGCTAACATCTACACTTCGACTCTCAAAAATAGGACCGAATTGAATATTTTAGTCTGTCATACTAGAAATGTCCAATTCTACGTCCAATAATTAATATTTCCCTATTTATTTGCACCCGCCTTCCAAGGCTTTTGACTTCCCTGAATATTGGATGTAATTTTTACTATAGTTGATAATTCAACATATTTTAACTACTCAATTGGCTAGATTGAAAGTAAATTAAGTTTTAAGTAAAAATTATCACAATTTATTTATATTATATTAAGTGCTTCTATTTAATTTCATCAATCCGCATAATCTTCATAAACAAGGAGAAAGACTAAGAAAACTACTCGTAATGCATGGGAATAAAACAAAGCATGGATTTCATTTAAAGTTAACAATAATAAACAAAGATACTTATCTTAATTTCCTCCCAAGCGTACTCCTCGAAGTTCCTTCGACTTTTCCTTCTAGTACAACAGAACTAAATAAGCACTCAATTAAACTAATGAACTCACTAAACACACTCAAACTCACTAAATTAGACACACACAAATGACACTTAAGACATTAGTAAGAGACACTAAATCACTAGAATTCGGCCTCTATTTATAGAGGTAAGCAAAGGTCCAAGGGGTGCTTAAACATCTCTTCAAAAAGTGTCCAGGTTCAATGTATATGCATTTTAAACTGTCTCGCCGTCGGTGGCAAACGACCTCGCCGTCAGCGGGGCTTCTAGAAGGTCTTCAAACCGCGCGATCTCGCTGTCGGCGGGCTCGGGCTTGCTGTCGACGAGGTAGTTATAATTCCTTCAGAAATTCTCCTCACGATCTCGTCGTTGGCGGTCTCGATCTCGCCATCGGCGACTTAGTTCAATTTGCATGAATTTCCTCCTTTTTGATCCAAATTTGCTTCATTTCATGCTTTTTGCTTCCATCACTTATAAATCTTCATTCCTGCAATAAAATAAAGGAAATACTTTTCTTTAAAGTGCAATTTCATCAAAAATAGATATGAATTTCTTAATGTATTTTTCTGTGATCAAGTGGCAAGTGCAGAAGTTCCGCAGGAGAAGGAAAAAAGGAAGTTATGAACATACCAATCTTCGGATTCGTAACAGAGGAGAGGGAGTGCATCGATATCATTCCGAGGGTGAAAATAGATAGACCTGATCTAGAGCTTCTAGGGAGGGTTCTTCGTCTATCCATGTTTAATCTATTGGTCTGGAATATCAGGGGAGTTGCTGATCCTAGTTCCCTTGGTAGATTGAAACATCTCACTAGGATTCATAATGTTGGCATCTTTGTTATTCTTGAACCTCTCATCGCTTCTCCTGATCGCATTTTTGGTAAATTTAAGAAGTTTCATTTTTTATGTAATTGCTCCAATAAGATTTAGGTTTTTTGGAAGAAACACATCTCTCTGGATGTTATTGCCGACGATGGGCAATTTGTCCATACTTCATTCGCTATGAATGATTTCTCTGGTTATTTAACCTTCGTTTATGCTAGTACTTTGTTTCATTCCAGGCAGGATCATTGGTACAATCTTAAAAACTTAGGTAATCTATCCTCAGATAAGTGGATGGTGGGGGGGTGATTTCAATATGATTCTTCATAACTCTGAGAAGTTGGGGGTCGTCGTACCTCGCCGTCGTTAATGCATAAATTTGGTGAGGCTATGATGGATTCAGGGTTATCAGATTTAGGTTTTGTTGGCTCCAAGTTCACTTGGCAGTGAGGAAAGCTATTTGAAAGCTTAGACAGGTGCTTTGCGAATCAGGCGTGGCTTTCCTTTTATACATACTCTCAGGCGCAACATCTTATTAGCTCTGGCTCGGATCACAAACCTCTCCTGATTTCCTTTGACCATTCCAAAAAAGTTTCCAGGTATCACTTTCGATATCTTAATGTCTGGTCTAACCATGAGGACTTTATTAGAGTGGTTGCTAACAACTGGAACTTTCCGGATGTTGGAAATGCTTGGTTTCGGCTCTGGAAACTTCACAAGAAAGTGACCTTCGCTCTCAGAGCTTGGAATTAGGAAGTTTTTGGGGACATTCATGCTAGAGTCACTAAGGCTGATCAGAGGGTTAGATTTCTACAAGCATTGGATGAATCTAATCAAGATCTAGTTCTGGAGTTACAGGAGGCGCATAAAGATTTGTTGGAAGCTTCTCTTTCTGAGGAACTTTTCTTGCAACAAAAAGCGGGAGAGATTCATTTTGTTCAGGGAGATCGTAATACGAAATATTTTCATGCCTGTATTAAACATCGTAGGGCTTCAAACACGATTCTCCGCATCAAAGACCATTCTGGGGTGTGGGTTACCGACGCCCAAGACACGGGGGATAGTGCGGTTAATTATTTCAAACAACTCTACTCGCTTGTGATACCACCGGTACTCTTCGCAGTCACCTTTTTAATGATGTTAGGCAAGATATCGAAAGCTTAGATCTCTCCGGTATCCCCACTATGGATGAGGTTTTTGCTGCTTTGTCAGATATTAATTGTAATAAAGCCCCTGGTACAGATGGTTTTACCTCCGATTTCTATTTGAAGTGTTGGAGTATTGTCAAGCAGGCGGTGGTTGAGGCTATCCAAAGTTTTTTTAGAGGCGAAACCCTGGGAAATTACTTTTCTACTGCTACTATTGTCCTTCTTCCTAAGTCTTCTCACAAATCTTCTTGGGATCATTTCCGCTCTATATCGCTAACCATTGTTCTCTCCAAGGTCATTAGCAAGATCTTGGTGCGTGTTGACCTCATTTTTGATGAGGTCTTCTCTTCCCTCTTCAGTGCTTAGGATCTAGCCTTAGTCTTTTCCTTTGACTATCTTAGAGGACTAGAATTGGAACCCATCCCTTAGAAATTTGAACCACTTCTTGCCTCCCTGCAAACCCCACAAGCTTGATTGTAGACCCCTAATCACCTAGAGGGTTGAGATCAAGAGTGAAGGTTTAAAGGATGAGTTCCCTATAGGACTCTTTGGCCTTAGGACTACCCTGGGTGGCCTGGTCTGGTGAGGGCTGACTTACACACTCACTACACTCACACTCTACACTCTCACACACACAATCCAAATCCTAAAACCACACCCATACCCAACTTGACTCCTTGACTCATGTAGGTAATTCATATGGATGGACCTTAACCCCTAAGCCCCTGGTTAAGAGGGTTAGGAACAACATAGTGAATGCCTCAAATGAGTCCTCTCATGGCTCATATAGGCTTAATATGGCTTCATGGCTCAATCAAAGTGATTCCATTCCACTCATATTTGATCAATCTTCATTATTCCAAAATTTTAATTTTTGGCCCCGGGGACCCTACAACCATCAAACCTACTAAAAGCCCTTAAAATTGCCCAAATCCTCCAAAATTTCTAAATCACCCAAAATTCCCGAAAATTAACCTTGAACATTTCCTCACCAATCAAATTGATCATCCATAGCCAAAAATACCAAAAATTCCAAAAATACCCCCCAATACCCTCCAAATACCCAAAATGCCCCTCTTAGCCAAAAAATTCAAAAATCCAGAAAATTCCCAGAAAATTCCAAAAATCCTAATTATTCCCAATTTCATTTTATCCAACTACACCATGGGCCAATTTTGTCAATTTACCCCACTCAAATTCAACCCAAAACCAAAAAGCCCAATTTTGACCTAAACCCAAACTTAACCCAAATAAGCCCAAGTCCCAAAACCAAAACCCAACCAAAGTTGAAACCTCTTTGAAACACTCCCATAAACATTTCCCAACATTAATTTTATATCAGTTTCAACCTTAGCCCAACATTGGCCCAAATTAGCCCAATTTGACCTACATTGGCCCATTTACCAAATGAACCCAAATTCAACCCAATTCAAACCCAAACCACCTCAAATTCATTTCAAATCACTCATGACACATCCCTAAACCAAACCCAACAATTATTTGGCCCAAGCCTTTACCAAACTTTCATCCTAAAATCCATTTTTAAAATCCAAAATGCCCACTTCCCTAAACCATTTTAAAAGCCCATCTTCACTAAATTTCAAAGGCCCAAACTTCATGCTAAAGCCCATATGACATTCTTTTCATCACCCCATTAATTGATATCATCCCTTAAGTCCTAAATCAATCATCAAATAATCCTAAATTAGTCCTCATGCCAAAATCACCCATAAGTCCCAAAAATTCAAAAACCTTCTTTCATGTAAATGACCAAGCTTTGTCCCAAGCCAGATGGAGCCATGAGCAAGCCATTTACAAGCCATATGAAGCCATGGAAGGTTTGACATGTGACCAAGCCATTAGTGGAAAAAGGAGGCCCCCCTTTCCTAATCCTTCATTAAGCCTTATTAACCATAACCATGTCACACATTAAACCAAGTTTAGCCACCTCACCATGGATGGAGACTTCACCACTCCATGGCAGCTGACCCAACTGATCCCCCTGGCCCAAAATCAGACCATGGGAAGGTGAACCAAGCCCAAATACATGGGTTGACCAAATTGAACCCAAAATGAGCCTCTCCCCATTCCATTTCAATTCAGCCCCTTTACACATGTTAAACTCCAATGACTGCACCATTGCCAACCCCTGACCCCACTGGTCCAGATGGTGACCAATGCCTGGCCGGCCAGTCACCAGGCCGCCGGAAAACACCATGGCCGAGAGCTCCATGTGAGCCAAAAAACACAATTCTCCCTTGCTGACTTGTCTCAACCCAAATGGACAACATAGCTCTTCTTCTCCTCACCAGAGCAGCTGATCCCAGCCTTCAAACCCCCCTGGGAAGCCCTCCAGCCATGCCTATTTAAACACCACCTCCTCTCGGCCATGAGAGGTGCTGAACCAAACCTTACCGAAACCTTGCCAAAATCATCCCAGACCACTCTCTACACATAGAGAACTTGATCCCCACTGAAATCCCCATGCCATTTCCTCTCTGTGAGCTCAATTTCAGAGTTGAAATTCAAGCCCAAAACCAGGACACTTCACCACAATGAGTCAATCTCCAAATTGATTGTTCATACACCTTCACCAGGCTAAGAGGAGAAGTTTCCCAGCAAACGCGCCCTCACCAGGCTAGCCATTGGTCCCAGCCTCCAAGCTTTGTGATCGGCTGTGGTCGAAATCATACCTAGACAATTCACTAGGCCAAGGGACTTCATCTGGAGCTTGCTTGGACCCAATCGAAGGTGACACAACTCTCAGATCGAAGCTTCACTTCTCTGAGCAAAGGTATGGACTCACTCTTCTTCTCGAGCTTACAGAGATTCTCCATTTAATTTGAATCAATTTCAATGCATGTTCACCATATGGATGTGTTCGTCTCTTCAAGACGAATCCATAGAGCATAAGAACACAAAAATCCGTTGAGAATCGAATGAAAAATTAGGGTTAGAAGGTCGACGATCATGGGTTCGCACCAGTCATAGACGATGACTGGGAACCGTTGGATCGCGCGTGTATCGGATGGACGGCTCAAATCGCGTCGGACCAGAAGATGTTACGTCAAAGGCTGGTCACGGGACGGCTGAGTCAGATGGCGATGCCGAATCAGGAGACTACGCGTGGAGCTTCAGAGACGCCGAGGTTGAGTCAGCGCCGCGTGGATAAGTAGATAAATAGGCTATTTTTCTATTTATTTAATTACCATAACTTCAAAAATCCATAACTTTGTGTAGAAAAATCCTAAAAATAAAATAAAAATACCCTCTTGCTCAGTGAATAGAGGATAATAATGTGGAAAAGAAATCAAGTAATTTCATTAAGTATTTTATTTTTAATAATTTATTTACTCTCTGCATTGTTTTAATTCTCCATGCATTTAGGAAATTCACCATGGCATGAGACCATAGGAGCTTTTGAAGCCTCTGAACTTGGGAACATTCCCTGAATTTTCCAAGGTCAGAGGCCATCCTTATGAGAAGTTATTGATTTTTCAAGTTCATGTTACTGTTTTGAGTATTTTAATTCCAATAATTAGCATGATGAGAAATAAATTCTAGAAAAATTTGGTGATGTTTCTTATGACCAGAGGAGCATAGGAAAAATAAGTTTTGAGTTAATTCACTTTGAACAACCCTAATTGGCCTAAATACCCAAAATTTAACTTTAATTAATTAGAGTTAACCTTTCATCAAATTAACTTAAAAATAATTCTCCACTGTCCTTTAGGGATAGGAGAATACCACATAAAAATTTGAAACCAATTGAACTTGATTAACCCCACCAAATGGGTTGATTAAGCCTCTTAAGTATAATGGGTAAAATTAAACTTTAAAAATTTATAACTCACAAAATACTTTTCAAAAATTCTCAAAAATAGTTTTGGAGCTTCTCTGATATTAGAGGAACTTAGGAAAATTAAAATTGTAATTTTCTAAAAAAGTTGATTTTTATCATTATTTTAATATTTTTAATAATTAAAAAATAATAAAAATCATAAAAATATTAAAAATCACCAAAATGTCACATTTAGAATTCTAATCATTTAGGAGCAAACCAAATATTTTTCTTAAGTCTCTAGGGTAAGATATTGAATTTTAAAGGCTTAATGTAATTTTTAATATTAAAAAATGTATTTTCCAACCTTCTTACCAAAATAATTCTAATAAATCAAAGAAAAATCAGAAAAATATTAAATTTATTTCTCTGGACTCCTTGAGGTCAGAGAGATTTAAGAAAAATATAAAATCCATTTTTTAACTTTAATTTTATTTTAAAATTAATTAATGCTCCGAAACTCAAAATAATTCTAATAAATAAAATATAGTTCAAAAAATCACCAAAATTAGTCTAAATTGTCCTCTGGTCATTAAGAATATCCTAAAGTTTTCTTAAGGACAGATACATTTCCTTGGTCATGTTATTGAATTTTCCTTTGAAATCCCTATTTTCTACAAAAAACAATTATATAAAAAAATTAAATATAGAAAAATCACATTTTCTCCTCTAATGTCTTAATTGACATGTAAGTGAAGCCACATAAAAATTTCAAATTCATTTAAGTTCAATTTAGTGAGTTATGGAATTATTAAGCTTGAAGGGCAAATTGGTAATTAAAATTTTAACCCTTAATTAAAACTTTAGGCTTAATAAAATAAGAGAGTAAAATATTTGATCCTAATCTGATTTGGATGATTGAAATTTAAATAATTAAAGGATAGAGACCCATCAACAATTTTTAAGATTAATTAGAGTAAACTTTAATCATTTAATTAATGAAATTTGGAAGATTAATAAAGATTGAAATTATTAAAATAAAGATATTATTAAGAAGACATTTATTCTTTAATTTAAGAATCCCTAAATTAATCACTTCAATAATATTTAATTCCCAACTAAAATGATCATCCAAACTCACGATTTAAAATACTCAAAGGCTTAATCATTAAATTAAATTAAAATTAAAGCATTTAAATTAAATCCTTCCAAAATTTCAATTAAATTAATACTTTAACAATTAAATTAAATCATCTTTAAAACATAAAAAAATAAAATATTAAATTAAAATTAAAAAAAATATTAAATTAAAATTTAAAATAAAATAAAATTAAATTAAATTAAATTAAAACATATTAAATTAAATTAAATTAAATTAAAAAAATCAAATCAAATTAAAATAAAATTTAAATCAAATTAAAATAAAATTTAAATTAAATTAAAATTGAAAATAAGATTAAATTAAAATTAAAACTAAACCAAATTAAATTAAATTAAACTAAATTAAATTGAATTAAATATAACATCACCTAAGACATAAAGAATTCAAAATAGGTCTAAAAAACAACTTGATCACTATTCCAAACTTAAACCCATTAATTAAAATTAAATTAAATCACAAATCACTTAAACATCAATTTGCCCTCAAAAGCTCTTGTTGTCATAACTCCTAAACGGAGTATTAAGTGAAGTGTTTCTTCACTTATAGGATATTCAAATGTCTTAGTTCACTGAGCAAAAGAACAAAACATAATTAAACCTCGGATGATTAATTCACCTGACTAATTAAATCCGTTTGGACTTAGAATAATTCCAGCAATATTGAAAAGATGTTTAAGATTCGTCTTAAGCACTTCCTCAATATGACGGGGTGTTTTATAAAACAATTGAACTTAATTATTCTTTGGTGTAGAAAATCATCCATAAACAAAATTGAGAACCTAGACGTCATAGGAATGACTAGCTATAGGACTAGGATATTGGTAGAAAACCAGAAACCTTGCCCTTAGCTTTACCTAGGTAATTGCTATAAATACTTAAATGCTCTGATATGTGTTTCAAGTGCAGCTTGGGATGACCGGAAGACCCTCCAGGTACGCCTTTATTTTGTTGCAATTTACCTTCTCGCAATTTAATTAATCGCATTGCACTTTCTTTTCTTGCATGATAAACAACTGTTGCATGAAAACCAAAACCTTTAGGATAGTCCCTAAACTGAATCCAAAACTAAATTAAAAATCACTGCAAGATAAAATTTACTGCCACAACTTTTCAAAATATAAAACAACACAAAATTTAATCACAAACAGAACACAGAACTACAATTGCAACTATATTAAAACGTCTCATTGAATGATCGGGAATACCTTGGATGATGTAACCCACGTGTTGCTAATGGGATTTCCCACGGTTTAAATGAAGGTGTGGAACTCATTCAGTTGAGTTTAGCAAATTCATCTAGACTAAGTGAATTCGATGAAAATAACGGTGCCGGGATGACGGAACTGTGGGATCTTAATCGGTTCTGTTTAAACAACTCTAAGATTTGTTAAAATATTAAAAACACTTGGATTTTAAGATTTTCTCTAAACCAAAACACTTCTCTCATCTCCTGATTTATGACTTCTAAAACTAAACCTCTGCAACAACAAGGAGCTCGGAGCATGATGGGCAGCACGACCATCGTCATCAGCAAAACCTGAGTCTACTTTAACAAAACTTTCTTAGAATTAAATAACCAATCCATAGGATTTCGAGGTAGTTTGCCTAGTGCAACATAAATCCTCAACTTTTCGTTAGGCATTTGCATAATCGTGTTATTTAAATTAAGCCCTAACCGGTCTTAGGACTCCGAGGTAGTCGTCTGGTATGACATAAACCCTCACATCTTCGAGGCTGATCGTATGGATATGTCATACAAATATAAGTCCTAATTAACTAAAATTGGCAAGATTGAAATATCAGATAATATTAGGATTTTCCCAAATCTAAGCCAAATAATAGGATAGTTTGGGAAGTTGTCAAGATTCTTCTTTTATCCTCAACTTCTCCTACTTTTCTTCCTTTGAACTCCTGAAATAAATTGATAGAAATTTGATTCATTCCCTTTTGAATTTCCAAAATTCAATCTTTTGAAAACCTTAAACTTTGAAATTCTTGAGAGCAAAATCACTGATCATTATCGAGAGTTTTCTTAAGTGATTCCCGTCATTTAAGATGTAATTAACTATAGGGGCTTGCCCTTATAGGGAACTTTAAGAACCCAGGTAATATAAACCCTGCTTAATTCATTTATATTAAGCAGTGGAACTTGTCGGCTTATAAAATTGGTTCGCAGACCAAACGGATATCACAAATCTCATAGTTATTTAATTGAGCCCCATCATCAAGCAGTGTGTCTATTCTTGGGGATAGATACACGGTTTGTGGTGTGGTGCTCGTTTATATAAACTATTTGGGATGTGAGATCGGTTTAATTTCATATCTTAAAACTTTTAAACTTAAAATTACTTTCAAAATCAAATGTTATCTTTTAAACTATATATTTAAATTAAATTTAAAATATAAAAAAATTCGCCGACAATTTCTGTAGGCGACCCCCTTTTCAAAACACATAACCTAAAAATATGCCGACAACTTCTGGCGACTCCGCTGGGGAAAAGTTCCTCTCTCCATTTTAATCAGATGGTTTTGCTTTCATAAATCGGTAGTGATCCCATGCCCCTAGTGGACCAAACTACCATTCTTCCGTTGGAATACCCTGTTCATTTCTTTCTTGAACGAGTATAACCAACTCCTCTCGGATTTAGGAGCCACTGTTTAGACACCCCTAAATGGGGAGGTTCCGAGATCCTTTTATCTCTTTTCTGAGGTGGGGTAGACCCCCAATAGGTGTTAGTTTAGGAGCGGTTCTTCGAGTCGAGAAGTCTTGCATAAGACTTTCTCTTCCTTTCCAATTCTGAATCGGATTCCTTACCTTCTCGACACCTTTGAACATTTCATTCCTAATAGACAAACCCTCTAATGAATGACTCTTTTAACAAATAACTCCTTTTTATAAATACATGAACAAAAATGTGTTCGGACTCTTTTCGATTCCTTTCTTTTCATCCTGATGAGAAGAAGCATAACTTGGGACTGACAATCGGAATGTACCTTGCAGAAGATGTCTGCCCCAAAGCTGATTTTCTCCTTCACCAATGGACTGGACTTCGCTGTTTACAAGGATGAGCTGCCCGACAATGGGATCATCACGTTTGGACAAGGATTCGAGAACACAAATGTCAAGATCACTGACGTTACCCTTTTCACACTTACAGACAAAGTATCTGAAACAGAAAGACCTTTGATCGAGTTCAACCTCAAGTCAATCCAAGAATTCCCTCCCCTGCAAAGGATTCCAGCTGAAAGGAATACTACTGTTCATAGGAGGACTGTTATCTCTACCCCCACTGGTCTAGTCGTCTCTGCACCTACCCCGGCTTCCGCCAAACTGAAGGGGAAGGAAGTTCAAATTTGTAACGAGCATGTTACCGTGGAGGGTACAAATTTCCGTGCAAGACCTTCTATTTTTAAAATTGGGTCCAGCTCAAGGGTTCCACCCCTAACACGGACTCAGAGAAGAAACAGAGGTAGGAAGATTGCCAAAAAGGCCAGAGCTGCTGAAGTCGCTTTCTTAGAAGAAATCCCTGAGTACACACCACTACTCGAGTACATACCATTGCACGAGTATACACCGCTTTTGGAAGGAAGTAGATTCCATCCCCTTTCGCTGCAGGTCGACGAGGAAAATGTCCACGGGATTGCTTCTACATTACCTCGACCCGCATACTTATAGCAACGAGACGAAAGAAAAGGGCTAGGATTACACCATTTGCCCGACTACGTACCGTGATAGAGAAGTTAGCAAAGAAAGAGAAATGTCCCGTATCAGAGATTTTAAGAAGAATAGGGCGGGTGCCAGCCAAGTCCCGTCTTGGGCCGCGAGTAGAACCCGTTGTCGCCACAGAAATGCCGAATAAGAGGATGAAGGCTTGTCCACTCGTTGTTGTTTCGGGTTTACGGATCGGGGAGGATACCACCTTCCAACATTCGACCGACGACCATCCGGTCCTAGGCCTTCTGGCTGCTAGAAGGATGGTATGGCGTCCTACTGCGGCCGATCGAGACCGAAAAACGACCCGAAAAGGAAAGTATCGTCGGGAGACTCGAGTTCGAAGAGAGCGCCACCGCAATGAAGGGGACTCCCAAAAGGAAACCCAACGGCCATCGCATGATAAGCTGCGAAACCGCACGAAAAAGACCATTGGAAGACGCTATGGAAAAGCTAAGAACCGACATTCAACGATTAGCAAGAGGAAGAGAAGAAAAGTTTGGAGATGAAGTTGACTCGTCGGAGTTCATGGATGATGAATATGTGGAGATCAACATGGTTGAAACACGAGCATCGTCAGCTTCGCAAGGTGCCCCGGTAGCTGCGGAGAGAGATGAACCGGAAGCATTAAGAGCACAAATTCGAGAAAAAGATGATACGATCTCTCAAATGACAAAAAGGATGGAAGAGATGGTTGCAGCCCTAGCCACTCTTCAGAGTCAGGCTCAACCCCCAAGAGAAACACCTCCAGAAGTTATTCATATTTCAGACGGAGGAAAAGAGATCACATCCGTTAATGGAGACGATCGACCGAAAAAGATTCTACCAGAATATGATTCTGAGAAGGACATCAAGAACATGGTGGAACAGCAGGTGCGAGAAGCCTTAGCACAGTCTAAGAGCGGATCATCTATTCAGATGGGTAGACCTTACCCCGAAGAATTTGATGCATTACAATACCCAAAAGGCTTCGTACCACCTCTGTTCAAGACTTTCGATGGTACCGGAAACCCTTAACAGCATGTTGCACATTTTCGTGCTAGTTGTTGCAACACCGGTGGAAGTGACGCCTTACTCTTCCGACAATTCATCAGCAGCCTGTCAGAGATCGCCTTCGATTGGTACGCAGAGTTACCGAACGGTTCGGTAAAGACATTTTCAGAATTAGAAAACCTCTTCGTGAAACGGTTTGCCGGAGCTCAGCACCATATCACCATCGGTGATTTAGTGGTAGAGAAACGAAACCGAACGAAACTTTAGTGGACTACATACTTCGATGGAGAAATCTAAGCATGAAGTGTGAGCCACAGCTACAAGAGCAGCATGCAGTCGGTATCTTGATTAAAAGCATTCACGGCCCGATAGCACTCCTCCTTAAGGGATTTACAATTAAGACTTTCGAGAAATTGTTAAGGAAGGCCGGAAGCTTGCAAGAGGAAGCAAAGTAACTAAGTTTCGTCGACAAAACAGACAAACAGAAGCCTGTGAAGACATTTGAAAAGAAATGCAGGATCTTCGCAGCGATCGATAAGGGCAAGCGACCAATGCAAATATAGCCGGAAGCGTGCGCAGCCCGGCTATCAACAACCTCGACAGAACTACCAACAACCTCAGCCCGGTTATCGGCCAACTCAACAATATGAGCAACCGCCTCGCCCACGGCGCACGTTAAAGGAGCTTATAAATAAAGAATATCCATTCAAGAATGAGGCAGTGCCAAAGATGTTCCGCAGTTTGATGAAGACTTCGGATTTTCGAATGCCAGAACCCAGGAAGCCAGAAGAAGTCAACAAGAAAGATCTTCCAAACTACTGCCCTTACCGCCAGATGCTTGGACATAAGATAGAGGATTGCATCACCTTCAAAAGTTGGCTTGACAACAATCTTCGAAAAGGGAACATAACGATCCCAAAAGAATACATGAAAGAACCCCAGAAAGGAGGTTTTGTCAATGTTATTTCAACGGATCCCATTGTTCCGATAGACCCTTACACGATCGATGATGGATGGAGTAGCGCTTGGACGAAGTCATCGAAGAAAATTTTGGATCGTATCCAAACCGCTTCGGTTCATGCTTCAACTCAGAGTTTGAAACTTGTCAAGCCGGCGTTATCGCTTGCAATTGAAGAACCGCCCCAGGAAGAAAAGATCGTGAAAAAGAAGGAGATCGAAGAAGAAGAAAAGACCAAGGCTCCTAAGGCTAGACTAGGGGCTGCTTATCCTAGGATGGTTGTTTCTGATTTGGGGGAAAAATTCCTCGAACCTCTGACTCTGTATGATTATTTGCTCGCTCCGACGGGATCTTATAATGATAAGAGTTATGGCATTGGCTACGTTTTGACTGTTTATAACCATTACGTAACTAACGACAACCAATCTAATCCGGATCTCGATTTCGATGCTAATAACAATTCTCAAATCATACACAACCTCGACAACCACGATGACAAAGAAGATATTCACCAAGATGGCTACGAAAGTTCAACAAGCAATGAATCTATTTGTGAATTCCAAGGAACTCCAATCACAATAGAGTTAGAGATTTCAGATTCTGAAGCGACTCCAAAAGAACCTGTCATGCCGATTCAAAAGGAGACACCAGTAAACTCAGTACCAGACTCAGAAGAAATCACAGAAGTCAACTTAAGGAGCGGAAGGGTTCTACCACCGAGAATGGGTCCAAAAGACAAAGGAAAGCAGGTGGTTGTTCAGGAAGAATCAACCCCAGTAGAAGAATTGCCCATTCAGGAGGAAACCGAGACACATGGTAACAAAGTGGACTATAACGTGCTAGCCCATCTTAGGAAACTACCGGCCAAACTAAGCTTCTACGACGCTCTCATCTTATCAAAAGAGATGAGAGAAGCTCTAATCAAGGCCTTACTTGATCCATAAATTTGTTTAGCTCAGATGGCCGGAGATTCCTTAGACGAGGTTTGCTCGTTAAAGGAACAACGAGGTGTTACCTTCACGGACAGTGATCTACTACTTGGGACGGCCGATCACAACCGATCGTTGTACATTTCAGTCACAATCGGAAAATTTACTCTCTACAGAGTATTGGTGGATCCAGGAGCGTCATTCAACATAATGAATCTTCGGACGCTAGCATACTTGGAAATTGATGCTCATGAGCTTGAAGCGGACAAGATGTTACTAAGAGGATTCAACCAAAAAGGAGAAAGAGCCCTTGGATCAATAACACTGTTGATGAAGACCGGTGACTTAGCAAAGACAACCGCAAAATTCCACATAATTGACTCTGAGACATCGTTCAACGCTCTACTGGGCTGGCCGTGGATCCATGAAAACCGGATGGTACCATCGTCTCTGCATCAGTGCATAAAATACTACGAATGAGGAGAACAGTGCATTAAAGGTGATTTGCAACATTTCTCCGTACATGAGATTTGAATCCATGATGATGCAGCTTATTACACACGTCTGAAGAAAACAATCTTCTCCAGAAACACCGTGCCAAATGAAGCAAAAGAAATTTGAGACAATGAAGAACCTGAAGTTCTAGTCCAACAGTCACTCACCACTCCCTTACGGCGAGATGGTGAAGGTTTCTCCCGCATCCGAGGTCGAGTCCGGGGAAGAGGTCGTGGAAGAGACACTGGTACAGTTGGACAGAAAAAGCCGATGATCAACGTTGATTGGGAGAACAGCTCTGAGGAAGAAGAGGAAGTCAAGAAAGAAGCAGCTACAATAAACCGAAAGAAACCACAATTCAAGATTTCTCTCGAAGATGAGAAGAACTAAGAATACAAATGGTTGTACGAGAAGATTAATCACTATGTACACACTATGACCCTGACCCCGATCCAGTCTAATAAGATCGAGGGTATGGTGGTCAAAGAAGTACATAGAAGCGGTGCAAAGCCAATCAAATTTTACCGTGGCACTTCTCCTTCTAATACTGAAAACAATATACAATTTGAAGATGTCACTTCTTCCGAATTAATGGAATTACCTTTTGAGTGGTACTCTCCCTGTGTTCAAAATTTAATTTAGCGTGGTGTCTTACCTCGACAATGGACAAAAGGCCAATCACAACACTTCGAAAAATTATGGAATAATGCCGGTCGGCCTCCCAATTCAAAACATGGTCTCGGATTCGGCACAGTAGGTTCCTTTGACGATACGGAATTTTGTTTGGTTGTCACTTGTGAACCTAATGAAGACTGCTTGGAAACTATAGAAGAACCTGAAGATCTGTAAATTGGAGACACTCCACCAGAGTTTGAAGAAGAAATCAAATCTACAATAGATGAGTTAATGGAAGTTAACTTAGGTACTAGCGAAAAGCCTAGACCAACATTTGTTAGCTCCTTACTCAATAAAGAAGATTCTGAGGAAATGATCAAGCTATTAATGGAATTCAATGACTGTTTTGCTTGGAGTTACGACGAAATGCCGGGATTAGCTCCAGAAGTCGCAGTTCACAGGCTAGGAGTGGATCCTACTTCCGTTCCAATCAGACAAGCTTCCAGAATAATGCGTTTGGAAATTGAACAACAAGTAATAGCTGAAGTTAAGAAGCTAATCGACGCTAAATTTATCCGTGAAGAACAATACCCTACTTGGCTAGCCAATGTGGTACCAGTCAGGAAGAAGAATGGTCAGATCAGAATTTGCGTGGATTTCAAAGACTTGAACAAAGCATGTCCAAAGGATGAATTTCCACTACCAATTCCAGAGTTAATGATCGACATCGCTTTGACACATGAAATATTCTTTTTCATGGATGGATCTTCAGGATACAACTAGATAAAGATGGCACCAGAAGATGAAAAGCTCACGGCATTCAGAACACCAATCGGAGTGTATTGCTACACAGTAATGCCATTAGGACTAAAGAACGCAGGAGCAACATACCAAAGAGCAATGATAAAGATTTTTGATAATCTCATTCACAACCAAGTCGAGTGCTACGTGGACGATGTGGTCATCAAAAGCAAACTGAAGGAAGACCACCAGTATGATTTGAGAATTGTCTTCGAGCGACTAAGGCAATACAACCTTAAGATGAATCCCTTAAAATGCGCCTTCGGCGTTACCTCCGGGAAATTCTTAGGATTTGTTGTCCGACATCGCGGGATTGAAATCGATCCGGAAAAGATTAAAGCTATCTTAGAGATGCCGCCTCCCAAAACCTTAAAACAGCTACGATCCTTTCAAGGGAAGCTGGCATATCTTCGATGCTTTATTTCGAACTTGTCAGGTAGGTGTCAGCCCTTCTCGACATTAGTTAAAAAGAACGCCAAATTCTTTTGGGAATAGAAATGCCAACGGGCCTTCGAGGACATTAAACAATACTTAATGAAACCTCCTGTCTTAGCAGCCCCAGTCTCAGGTAGACAGTTGATACTTTATACCGCGGCTCTAGACGACTCCCTTGGTGCCCTGCTAGCCCAGGTCAATGATGAGGGAAAAGAAAATGCTCTCTACTACTTAAGCCGTCGTTTAATTCCGATGGAAGTAAAGTATCCTCCAATTGAGAAGCATTGTTTAGCCCTGATCTTCGCCGCACAGAAACTCAGGCATTACATGCTCTCTCATAAAGTCAACCTCATCTCAAAAATTAATCCGTTGCAATATTTGATGACCCGTTCAACACTTTCTGGCAGACTTGCCAGGTGGTCGATGATACTATTGCAATTCGACATAACTTTCGTTCCTCTTCGTGCCGTAAAGGGACAAGTGCTAGCTGACTTCCTTGCAGCGCACCCTTTATCGGCAGATTCGCCTCTCGACGACAATTTGCCTAACGAACAGATAATGAGCCTAGAAGACACCGATAATCGATGTTGGGAACTATACTTCGACGGAGCATCCTCAGCACAGAAAGACAAAAAATTGCAAACGATAGTGCCCTGTAAGGCAGGAATCAGACTAATTTTTATAACACCGGAGCGGGGGATGTTAAGATACTCCTACCACTTAACAGAGCCATGCACAAACAACGAGGCAGAATACGAAGCCCTCATAACAGGACTAGAACTGACCATTCAAATGGGAGTAATAGATATCAATATCTACGGAGATTCTCAGTTAATCATTCAACAGGTCGCCGGACAATACAAAATTTTAAAGCCAAGACTCGAGCAATACTTTCAGTATGCCATGAAACTGTTGGAACAAATTCCGAATGTAACAATCTACAAGATCCCCAGAAGAGAAAATGCTCTCGCGGATGCGCTAGCTCGCCTTGCAAAAGAATTTGTCTGCTCACAAGATGAGTCAGTTGAAGTTTTTGTTCAAAGACGACAGGTCCTATCACAGCTCGACATGGATATAATACAGAAATCAGAAAAAACAGAGGAATCAGTTGCAGTGGTGATGGAAAACACAGAAGATTAACGTCAACCGCTAATAGACTACCTGCAAACAAGGAAATTACCAGGCGATAAGTCATTAGCGCATCAAATCAAGAAAATAGCTTTGTCTTACGCATTAATAAACAATACATTATACAGAAGGTCTTTTGATCAAATGTGGTTAAGATGCCTGAACGGGTCCGAGGCTCGTGAAATTGTCAAAGAAGTGCATTCAGGACTTTGTGGCGCTCATCAGTCGGGTCCGAAAATGAAAATGAAAATTAAAAGACTAGGGTATTACTGGCCCTCGATGATGACCGACTGCATGAAAGTTGCCAAAAGTTGTCACCAGTGCCAAGTGCACGGAGTGGTTCCACACCAACCTCCAAATGTGCTACATCCGACAATTGCGTCGTGGCCATTTGAGTGTTGGGGCACAGATATAGTGGGTTCGATAGAACCACATTCTTCAAGAGGACATCGCTTCATCCTTGCAGCTACAGACTACTTTTCTAAATGGGCAGAAGCAGTTCCACTCAGAGAAGTAAAGGCGCACAACGTGCTCCAATTTTTTAAAAATCAAGTCGTCTACCTTTTCGGAGTACCGCGCAGAATCATTTCAGATAATGGGTCCGCATTCAGAAGTATAAAGATCAACAATTTTGTCAGAAGATATGGAATCGATTGGCGATACTCAACAATCTACTACCCAAGAGAAAACGGCTTGGCCGAGGCTTTTAATAAAACTCTCATTCAAATTTTAAAGAAAACTTTGGACGACAACAAGAGAAATTGGCACGAGAAGTTGTTAGAAGCCTTATGGGCCTACATGACGACTTTCAGGACTCCTACTCAGTCTACGCCTTACGCTTTAGTGTAAGGGTCCGAGGCCGTTTTACCTTTGGAGGTCCAGCTTCCATCACTCAGGATTGCAGTTGCAAATAAAATTACTACAGAAGAAAATGCCAGATTACGACTGGAAGAACTGGAAAGCTTGGAAGGGAGGAGACTTGCAGCGCAGCAAAATTTGGAACTGTACCAAGCTAAGATGATCTAGGCCCATGATAAAATGGTCCGCCCGAGAACTTTCAAAGTTGGTGACTTAGTTCTTGTTCTCAGAAAACCTATTCTTGCACATCGCAAGATAGGAGGCAAATTTGAACCGACTTGGGAAGGGCTGTTTGTGGTCGAGGCGGTCTACTCGGGAGGCTCCTACCAACTTGTGAATTACCAAGGAGAACGACAAATGCTTCCAATCAATGGACGATATTTGAAGAAATATTACGCAACCTGATGCTTCGAAGGGTGGCCTCTAAGATAGAGTCTTATCCCTAGAAACACGGGTGAAGCAATCACTTTGTGACTGGGTCCGAACCCAAAAACATAAAAATGGATAAAATAAAAAAAATGTACTAAAAATAAAATATGTGAAAATCATAATAATAAAGTTTTACCCTTCCTTTCAAATCAAATCTTTTTCCTGATCTTTCTTTATCTTTTCCTACTTTTCTTAAAAATTAAAATTGGAATAAGTGAATAAGAATCTTAAGTGATAAATACTTTCTTAATGTTCTTGTTCTTAGTACAGCCCCTGATCCTTTCCTTGTTTTCTTCGCAGGGAAATGTCGAACGGGCGGTTGGTCCTAAACTTTAAAAATGGCGTGAGTCTCGCACTCGATGAAAAGAGGGTGAAGGATGGAGCAGTGATAGAAATTGATTCTGACTTCACACCAGCCAGCCTACAGTATGAAGAAAATGACTGGGTCCCAGTGGACCAAGAAGAGCTTCATAGCCAGTCAGTAATGAAGTTGGGTGGCCCAAGCCACCAATCCAGCAACAAGAAAAGAAAGACAAACATCGAAGAAAGCAAGAAAATCAAGTCAGTAGTTGCCACGGCAGAGGGCAGGCTCGTCAGGGCCGCGCCCGCAGAAATTCAAGAAGTGAGGAGAGCTACGCTCACTGCTACTCAAAGAAGAAATAAGAATCATCGTATCCGCAAGATGTTGACTAAACTTGCAGCAGATCAACATGAGGAAACAGCCACCTTCGCGGACACATACATTTCGAAGATACCGGTTCGGCGGGAACCGAGAAGAAGAAAGTCAACGCTGAGAGAATCAGAACAGATCGGAGAAGTGCCAAGAAGGACAGAGATAGAATCAGTGCCTCGATGCTGGGCAGAGATACCATATCTAAAGAACCTTGTTGCGGAAGCAACCCCGGAGGATGTCCCGATAGAGACAATCCCCGAGGTTCCAAGGTATGCAGGAGAACGTGACGGGATTGAGCCATACATCCCGCAATACGTTACTAGGCCTCGTCACTTGCAGATCATCCCGGAATATGAACTAGAAAGAATGCAAAATATTGAGAAGAAGACTTTCGAATACTTTGAAAGGATTAGAGGTAGAAGAATCAACATTTTGGATGGCCTCGAGTTACACACAGGTGTATTCTCAGAGTATGAGCAACAGCAGATTGTGGATTGCATTCTAGAACTTCAGAAGATGGGTCGAGCAGGCCATCCGAGAGAAAAGACTTATTCGGAACCCCGGAAATGGATGCCGGGGAAAGGAAGAGTCACGATACAATGCGGATGTTGCTATAACTTCGCAGAAGACAGAAAAGGAAACCCACCAGGGATACTCCGTCACGGTGAGGTGGATCCAATGCCAAGAATAATTAAAAGAATGGTGAAAAGAATGATAACATGGAGGGTACTGCCAGCAAACTTCATACCCAACAGTTGCATCATCAACATTTATCAAAAGGGCGACTGCATACCTCCACACATAGACCACCATGACTTTGTCAGACCTTTCTGCACAGTTTCGTTCATCAACCAATGCAATATCATGTTTGGATCTGACCTCCGGATAGCAGGCCCGGGTAAGTTCCGAGGTCCAGTGGAGATACCACTTCCGATAGGTTCCGTCATGATATTACAAGGAAATGGAGCAGACATCGCAAAACATTGTATACCGGGAGTACCAGTGGATCGGATCTCCGTCACTTTTAGAAGGATGGACGACAGAAAGACACATACCACTTCCAGCCAGATCCAGAATTGGAGAATCTCCGGCCCTACAAGATGTGAGTTACATGGGAAATAACACACCTCCAATGCACATCCATGCGGCATTCATGCCAAGGATGGCTTGGAAGGTGATGTTATTGACCGTGTATCTCATTATTCAGACATGGATTTGACAGACACTTTTTGGATGAATTAACAAGAATCATACATAGTCCGTTTTGAGTCATGGATTGTATGAGAAATATTTCAGATCGAGTTGTATGATGTATCTTCAACAAGATTGAAATGAAAGTGACCATGTCACATTTTGCCTTCACCTCTTTTTGTGCAAATTGACTGGGAAACGCCATTAAAGTTAAATGAACTTCGAACAAAGAACAGAAAAGAAAAAGAAAATAAATAAGAACTCTCTTCTATAAAAATCTAAACATTAAAAAGAATTTCAAATCCACATGAACACCAAATAAACAAAAAAATGGGATAGTTAAAGAACAAACAAGACAAATCTAAAGCTCAAATTGAATTCCAGTTTACGTCCATCTTTTCAAATCCTCTAATCCTTCTTCAAATCAAGATCTATTCCAGACCTCCTCTGAAACCCTCTCTCGGGATGATTTCAGAATCACGAGGAATCTTCAATTTGATTCGAATGGCATAGGTTCGTACCCTTCACCAAGCAATCAGACTTTGATTGATTCCCGTGGGATATGGAACACTTTCATATCTCATTTCGATCTCAGCATAATCCAAATCTCAGCAAAATTCTTCATAGTCACAACATAAATCAAATATCGACAAAATTTTTCACAACCACTGCATAAACTAAATCTCAGCAATCGGGATAGGCTTCCGCCGTACTCCCATCTCAGCAATCGGGATAGGCTTCCTCCGTACTCCCATCTCAGCATTCGGGATAGGCTTCCACCGTACTCCCATCTCAGCAATCGGGATAGGCTTCCGCCGTACTCCCATCTCAGCAATCGGGATAGGCTTCCGCCGTACTCCCATCTCAGCAATCGGGATAGGCTTCTGCCGTACTCCCATCTCAGCAATCGGGATAGGCTTCCACCCTACTCCCTTCTCAGCAATTCTCAGTACTCGGGATAGGCACAGTCCTACTCCTTTCTCAGCAAATCTCAAAATTTGATCCTCTCAACAAGAAATTGAAATTAATGCACTTTGCATTTCGGATAGGCTTTGTCCTATTCTTCCTCAGCATTTGGGATAGGCTCACTCCTAATCCTTCTCAGCATACACATCGGAATATGTTCAGTCCTGCTTCCTTCTCGGCATACAAATGCATTCGGGTGGGCCTCCGCCCTACTCTTTTCTCCGCATAAAACCAAAAATTAAAACTCGAATCAAAATTCAAACTCAAAATTAAAACTTGAAATAAAAAATAAAAAAAATCTAAGATCCAATCTCTTGAAATATTGTGATATGAAATTCACCTCCTTTTTCCCCAGCAAGAGTTCTGGAATCTTCAGTCTTGGAGATTTACCTGATACTCCCTAGCGGAAATTCTTCTACTTCGTCCTAACTTTTTCACTTGGACATCTGTGTTGGTTTTGTTGATCTCTTCGGTCAACACCAATACGCGCGGTGTGCTTGGTTAGCACACCACACCTATTGGGGGTCCATTTGTTGACCTCATTTTTGATGAGGTCTTCTCTTCCCTCTTTAGTGCTTAGGATCTAGCCTTAGGCTTTTCCTTTGACTATCTTAGAGGACTAGAATTGGAACCCATCCCTTAGAAATTTGAACCAATTCTTGGCTCCCTGCGAACCCCACAAGCTTGATTGTAGACCCCTAATCACCTAGAGGGTTGAGATCAAGAGTGAAGGTTTAAAGGATGAGTTCCCTATAGGACTCTTTAGCCTTAGGACTATCCTGGGTGGCCTGGTCTGGTGAGGGCTAACTTACACACTCACTACACTCACACTCTACACTCTCACACACACAATCCAAATCCTAAAACCACACCCATACCCAACTTGACTCCTTGACTCATGTAGGTAATTCATATGGATGGACCTTAACCCCAAAGCCCTTGGTTAAGAGGGTTAGGAACAACATAGTGAATGCCTCAAATGAGTCCTCTCATGGCTCATATAGGCTTAATATGGCTTCATGGCTCAATCAAAGTGATTCCATTCCACTCATATTTGATCAATCTTCATTATTCCAAAATTTTAATTTTTGGCCCCGGGGACCCTACACCCATCAAACCTACTAAAAGCCCTTAAAATTGCCCAAATCCTCCAAAATTTCCAAATCACCCAAAATTCCCGAAAATTAACCTTGAACATTTCCTCACCAATCAAATTGATCATCCATAGCCATAAATACCAAAAATTCCAAAAATACCCCCCAATACCCTCCAAATACCCAAAATGCCCCTCTTAGCCAAAAAATCCAAAAATTCAGAAAATTCCCAGAAAATCCCAAATATTCCCAATTTCATTTTATCCAACTAAACAATGGGCCAATTTTGTCAATTTATCCCACTCAAATTCAACCCAAAACCAAAAAGCCCAATTTTGACCTAAACCCAAACTTAACCCAAATAAGCCCAAGTCCCAAAACCAAAACACAACCAAAGTTGAAACCTCTTTGAAACACTCCCATAAACATTTCCCAACATTAATTTTAGATCAATTTCAACCCTAGCCCAACATTGGCCCAAATTAGCCCAATTTGACCTACATTGGCCCATTTACCAAATGAACCCAAATTCAACCCAATTCAAACCCAAACCACCTCAAATTCATTTCAAATCACTCATGACACATCCCTAAATCAAACCCAACAATTATTTGGCCCAAGCCTTTACCAAACTTTCATCCTAAAATCCATTTTTAAAATCCAAAAAGCCCACTTCCCTAAACCATTTTAAGAGCCCATCTTCACTAAATTTCAAAGGCCCAAACTTCATGCTAAAGCCCATATGACATTCTTTTCATCACCCCATTAATTGATATCATCCCTTAAGTCCTAAATCAATCATTAAATAATCCTAAATTAGGCCTCATGCCAAAATCACCCATAAGTCCCAAAAATTCAAAAACCTTCTTTCATGTAAATGACCAAGCTTTGTCCCAAGCCACATGGAGCCATGAGCAAGCCATTTACAAGCCATAGGAAGCCATGGAAGGTTTAACATGTGACCAAGCCATTAATGGCAAAAGGAGGGCCCCCTTTCCTAATCCTTCATTAAGCCTTTTTAACCATAACCATGTCACACATTAAACCAAGTTTAGCCACCTCACCATGGATGGAGACTTCACCACTCCATGGCAACTGACCCAACTGATTCCCCTGGCCCAAAATCAGACCATGGGAAGGTGAACCAAGCCCAAATACATGGGTTGACCAAATTGAACCCAAAATGAGCCTCTTCCCATTCCATTTCAATTCAGCCCCTTTACACATGTCAAACTTCAATTGACTGCACCATTGCCAACCCACGACCCCATCGGTCAAGATGGTGACCGAGTGCTCGGCCGGCCAGCCACCGAGCTGCCGGAAAACACCATGGCCGAGAGCTCCATGTGAGCAAAAAATTCAATTCTCCCTTGCCGACTTGTCTCAACCCAAATAGACGACGCATAGCTCTTCTTCTCCTCACCAGAGCAGCTGATCCCAGCCTTCAAACCCCCCTGGGAAGCCCTCCAGCCATGCCTATTTAAACACCACCTCCTCTCGGCCATGAGAGGTGCTGAACTAAACCTTACTGAAACCCTACCAAAATCATCCCAGACTACTCTCTTCACATAGAGAACTTGATCCCCACTGAAATCCCCCTGCCATTTCCTCTCTGTGAGCTCAATTTCAAAGTTGAACTTCAAGCCCAAAACCGGGACACTTCACCACGGTGAGCCGATCTCCAAATTGATTGGTCCTACACCTTCACCGGACCAAGAGGAGAAGTTTCCCGGCAAAAGCCCCCTCACCGGGCCAGCCATTCCCGGCCTCCAAGCTTTGTGATCGGGCGTGGTCGAAATCATACCTAGACGATTCACCGAGCCGAGGGACTTCATCCGGAGCTTGCTTGGACCCAATCAAAGGTGACACAACTCTCAAATCAAAGCTTCACTTCTCTGAGCAAAGGTATGGACTCACTCTTCTTCCCGAGCTTACAGAGATTCTCCATTTAATTTGAATCAATTTCAATGCATGTTCACCGTATGGATGTGTTCGTCTCTTCAAGACGAATCCACAGAGCATAAGAACACAAAAGCCCATTGAGAATCGAGTGAGAAATTAGGGTTAGAAGGTCGACGGTCACGGGTTCGCACCAATCGTAGACGATGACTGAGAACCGTTCGATCGCGCGTGTATCGGATGGACGGCTCAAATCACGTCGGACCAGAAGATGTTACGTGAAAGGTGGGTCCCAGGACGGCTGAGTCAGATGGCGGTGCCGAATCAGGAGACGACGCGTGGAGCTTCGGAGACACCGAGGTTGAGTCAGCGCCACGTGGATAAGTAGATAAATAGGCTATTTTTCTATTTATTTAATTACCAAAACTTCAAAAATCCATAACTTTGTGTAGAAAAATCTTAAAAATAAAATAAAAATACCCTCTTGCTCAGTGAACAGAGGAGAATAATGTGGAAAAGAAATCAAGTAATTTCATTAGGAATTTTATTTTTAAAAATTTATTTACTCTCTGCATTGTTTTAATTCTCCATGCATATAGGAAATTCACCATGGCATGAAACCATAGGGCTTTTGAAGCCTCTGAACTTAGGAACATTCCCTGAATTTTCCAAGGTCAAAGGCCATCCCTATGAGAAGTTATTGATTTTTCAAGTTCATGTTACTGTTTTGAGTATTTTAATTCCAATAATTAGCATGTTGAGAAATAAATTCTAGGAAAATTTGGTGATGTTTCTTATGACCATAGGAGCCTAGGAAAAATAAGTTTTGAGTTAATTCACTTTGAACAACCCTAATTGGCCTAAATACCCAAAATTGAACTTTAATTAATTAGAGTTAACCATTCATCAAATTAACTTAAAAACAATTCTCCACTGTCCTTTATGGATAGGAGAACACCACATAAAAATTTGAAATCAATTGGACTTGATTAACCCCAACAAATGGGTTGATTAAGCCTCTTAAGTAATAATGGGTAAAATTAAACTTTAAAAATTTATAACTCACAAAATACTTTTCAAAAATTCTCAAAAATAGTTTTGGAGCTTCTCTGATATCAGAGGAACTTAGGAAAATTAAAATTGTAATTTTCTAAAAAAGTTGATTTTTATCATTAAAATATTAAAAATCACCAAAATGTCATATTTCGAATTCTAATCATTTAAGAACAAACCAAATATTTTTTTTAAGTCTCTAGGGTAAGATATTTAATTTTAAAGGCTTAATGTAATTTTTAATATTAAAAAATGTATTTTCCAACCTTCTCACCAAAATAATTCTAATAAATCAAAGAAAAATCAGAAAAATATAAAATTTATTTCTCTGGACTCCTTGAGGTCGGAGAGATTTAAGAAAAATATAAAATCCATTTTTCAACTTTAATTTTATTTTAAAATTAATTAATGCTCCAAAACTCAAAATAATTCTAATAAATAAAATATAATTCAAAAGATCACCAAAATTAGTCTAAATGGTCCTCTGGTCATTAGGAATATCCCATAATTTTTTTAAGGACAGAAACAATTCATTGGTCATGTTATTGAATTTTCCTTGGAAATCTCTATTTTCTACAAAAAACAATTATATAAATAAATTAAATACAGAAAAATTACATTTTCTCCTCTAATGTCTTAATTGACATGTGAGTGAAGCCACATAAAAATTTCAAACTCATTTAAGCTCAATTTAGTGAGTTATGGAATTATTAAGCTTGAAGGGCAAATTGGTAATTAAAATTTTAACCCTTAATTAAAACTTTAGGCTTAATAAAATGAGAGAGTAAAATATTTGATCCTAATCTGATTTGGATGATTGAAATTTAAATAATTAAAGGATAGAGACCCATCAACCATTTTTAAGATTAATTAGAGTAAACTTTAATCATTTAATTAATGAAATTTGGAAGATTAATAAAGATTGAAATTATTAAAATAGGGATATTATTAAGAAGACATTTATTCTTTAATTTAAGAATCCCTAAGTTAATCACTTCAATAATATTTAATTCCCAACTAAAATGATAATCCAAACTCAAGATTTAAAATACTAAAAGACTTAATCATTAAATTAAATTAAAATTAAAGCATTTAAATTAAATCCTTCCAAAATTTCAATTAAATTAATACTTTAACAATTAAATTAAATCATCTTTAAAATATAAAAAAATAAAATATTAAATTAAAATTAAAATAAAATATTAAATTAAAATTAAAAATAAAATAAAATTAAATTAAATTAAATAAAAAAAATCAAATCAAATTAAAATAAAATTTAAATTAAATTAAAATTAAAAATAAGATTAAATTAAAATTAAAACTAAATCAAATTAAATTAAATTAAACTAAATTAAATTGAATTAAATATAACATCACCTAAGACATAAAGAATTCAAAATAGGTCTAAAAAACAACTTGATCACTATTCCAAACTTAAACCCATTAATTAAAATTAAATTAAATCACAAATCACTTAAACATCAATTTGCCCTCAAAAGCTCTTGTTGTCATAACTCCTAAACAGAGTATTAAGTGAAGTGTTACTTCACTTATAGGATATTCAAATGTCTTAGTTCACTGAGTAAAAGAACAAATCTTAATTAAACCTCGGATGATTAATTCACCTGATTAATTAAATCCGTTTGGACTTAGAATAATTCCAGCAATATTGAAAAGATGTTTAAGATTCGTCTTAAGCACTTCCTCAATATGACGGGGTGTTTTATAAGAACAATTGAACTTAATTATTCTTTGGTGCAGAAAATCATCCATAAACAAAATTGAGAACCTAGACGTCATAGGAATGACTAGCTATAGGACTAGGATCTTGGTAGAAAACCAAAAACCTTGCCCTTAGCTTTACCTAGGTAATTGCTATAAATACTTAAATGCTCTGATATGTGTTTCAAGTGCAGCTTGGGATGACCGGAAGACCCTCCAGGTACGCTTTTATTTTATTGCAATTTACCTTCTTGCAATTTAATTAATCGCATTGCACTTTCTTTTCTTGCATGATAAACAACTGTTGCATGAAAACCAAAACCTTTAGGATAGTCCCTAAACTGAAACCAAAACTAAATTAAAAATCACCGCAAGATAAAATTCACCGCCACAACTTTTCAAAATATAAAACAACTCAAAATTTAATCACAAACAGAACACAAAACTACAATTGCAACTAAATTAAAACGTCTCATTGAATGATTGGGAATACCTCGGATGATGTAACCCATGTGTTGCTAATGGGATTTCCCACGGTCTAAATGAAGGTGTGGAACTCATTCAGTTGAGTTTAGCAAATTCATCTGGACTAAGTGAATTCGATGAAAATAACGGTGCTGGGATGACGAAACCGTGGGATCTTAATCGGTTCCATTTAAACAACTTTAAGATTTGTTAAAATATTAAAAACACTTGGATTTTAAGATTTTCTCTAAACCAAAACACTTCTCTCATCTCCTGATTTATGACTTCTAAAACTAAACCTCTGCAACAACAAGGAGCTCTGAGCATGGTGGGCAGCACGACCATCGTCATCAGCAAAACCTGAGTCTACTCCAACAAAACTTTCTTAGAATTAAATAACCAATCCATAGGATTTCGAGGTAGTTTTCCTAGTGCAAAATAAATCCTCAACTTTTCGTTAGGCATTTTCATAATCATGTTATGTAAATTAAGCCCTAACCGGTCTTAGGACTCCGAGGTAGTCGTCTGGTATGACATAAACCCTCACATCTTCGAGGCTGATTGTATGATTATGTCATACGAATATAAGTCCTAATTAACTAAAATTGGCAAGATTGTAATATCAGATAATATTAGAATTTTCCCAAATCTAAGCCAAACAATAGGATAGTTTGGAAAGTTGCCAAGATTCTTCTTGTATCCTCAACTTCTCCTACTTTTCTTCCTTTGAACTCCTGAAATAAATTGTTCGAAATTTGATCCATTCCCTTTTGAATTTCCAAAATTCAATCCTTTGAAAACCTTAAACTTTGAAATTCTTGAGAGCAAAATCACTGATCATTATCAAGAGTTTTCTTAAGTGATTCCCATCATTTAAGATGTAATTAACTATAGGGGCTTGCCCTTATAGGGAACTTTAAGAACCCAGGTAATATAAACCCTGCTTAATTCATTTATATTAAGCAGGGGAACTTGTCGACTTATAAAATTGGTTCGTAGACCAAACGGATGTCACAAATCTCCTAGTTTATTTAATCGATCTCCATCATCAAGCAGTGTGTCTATTCTTCGGGATAGATACACGGTTTGTGGTGTGGTGCTCGTTTATATAAACTATTTGGGATGTGAGATCGGTTTGATTTCATATCTTAAAACTTTTAAACTTAAAATTACTTTCAAAATCAAATGTTATCTTTTAAACTATATATTTAAATTAAATTTAAAATATAAAAAAATTCGCCGACAATTTCTGTAGGCGACCCCCTTTTCAAAACACATAACCTAAAAATATGCCAACAGTGCGTCGTATTCAACCCCATCTTAATATCACTATGTCTCAAAACCAATCAGCTTTCATTAAAGGTAGAGGGATCACGGACAATATATTGTTGTCTCAAGAATTAATCTACGAATTGGATAGAAAGTGTCGTGGTGGGAACATGGTCACTAAATTGGATAATCGTAAAGCCTATGACTGTCTTAGTTGGGATTTTATTCTGGATGTGCTTAAGGCTAGGGGGTTTTACGCCCCTTTTGTCGGCTTATCCGGAGGTGGCTTCGGTGTAATCATTACGACATTCTCATTAATGGTGACATGCATGGGTATTTTACTGCTAGTCGGGGGATTAAGCAAGGGGATCCTCTATCCCCCACCATTTTTATACTGGTGTTTGACTACGTCTCTCGGTCCTTTAATGATCTTTTTGGTAGATTGCCTTCCCTTCGCTATGTAACTAAATCCAGAATTATGGTATCTCATTTAGCTTATGCCGATGATGTGGTCCTATTCTCCAATGCTAGTAAAGCCTCTATTAAAAAAATTCACCAAATTTTTGAGGATATTCAGTCCCTCTCAGGCTTCAATTTTAGCGTTGATAAATGCCAGATATTCTTTGGTAAGAATGTCACTCGCAGTAATGCTTCCTAGGCTTCCAATTACATTGGTTTCGCTACTTCGGTCCTGCCCCTTAAATATTTGGGTGTTCAGTTGTTGAAGGGGCGTATGAAGCAGACTCAATTCGATGAGGTAGTTGATAAGATCCAGACCAAGGTTTACGATTGGAAGAATAATTTTCTTTCTTTTAGGGGTCGGATAACCGTGCTTAGGAGTATTTTGCAAACCTTGCCCATTTATGCATTACAGGTGTTACATTTAAATAAGAGTACTCAGAATCAGCTTGAAAGGTGTTTTAATAAATTCTTGTGGGAGGGTAGTCACGGAGGGAGGCATTTGTGCTCCTGGAAGAAGGTATGCAAACCTATAACAGCGGGGGGTTTGGGTTTCAAACAACTGCATCACATTGAGGATTTAAATCTCTTCAAAAACTGGCTTAATTTTCGAAAGGGGGAGTCTTTGTGGGCTAATTACATGAACGATAAATATTGCAAAAATTCTCACCCTATGTATGTTACTTCGAGGATAGGCGACTCGCCTATATGGAAGAGATTGCTTAATATTCGTGAGTGGGCTAAGCATCTTATTTTCTTGGATTTAGGTTGTGGCAAAATTTCCTTTTCGCATGATTCTTGGGCCGCATTTGAATTCTCGACGGAATTAAATGTTAATGATCATCTTCAGGTTGCTGATGCCTTGTTGGATGGGGACTGGAATTTCCCTTTACTCAATGAATTGGTGGGGCCCGATCATGCTAGATTCATCTCTACTATTCCTTTTGATCCCCAAAAGGCTGACACTCCTTTGCTTAAGACGGCGACCTCTCACTCTGTTTTCAAAACTATTTACCGTTCTTTGCATCATTTTCACGACATCCAGTGGGGTAAGAACATTTGGTCTAGTGTTTTAACCCCATCCATGTCCTTTTTGGCTTGGCGTGTGTATCATAAAGTATTGCCTTGTGATGATATCCTAAAGCTTAAAGGGCTTCGGCTTGCCTCTTGGTGTGGGTTTTGTCTTTCTGCCGAAGAATCCCTGGAACATATTTTTTTTACTTGCTCTTTTTCTTTAGAAATTTGGAAGAGGGGGGGATTAAGTTTGTTGCTATTTTGAGTCCTGCTAAAAATTTACTTTCCACTTCAAATTTATGCAATCCCGATAAGAAACACAATCATTTTTTGGCAAATCTATCCATATATTGTTATCTGGTTTTTATGGATGGCTAGTAATGATGGTAAGCATGCTGGCAATCTTATTTCTCTTAACATTGTCTTCTCTAATATTGTTACCTATGTGAATAGAGTTTATAAGATGATGGGCTTAAAAGCTACGTTTTTTTGGGGCATTGAGTTTTTTGATACCAACCCCGTTGGCTATGCCTTAAGGTTGGCTCCACAACTCCAAACTTTGGTGAGATGGCGTCTGCCTCCTTTCGGATGGATTAAATTTAATATTGATGGGAGCTGGAGAGCAACTAATGCCGGGGTTGGTGGCGTGGCTAGGAATCATCAAGGTAAATGCTTATTTTACTTCTCATCTCATTGTATCACTGCTTCTCCCCTTGAATTGGAAGCCCATGCGTTGCTCTTGGCGGATACTATAGCTGCATTATTTTAGTGGCACCATCTTGAATTTGAAACGGACTCTACTGTTCTATTTGAGGCTCTCGCCCAAGCTAAACCGGTCCCGTGGGATATTTTATACTACATTAACCGTATACAACGTATTACCTCCTCCTCTCGGGTTAATTGGAACTTTATTAACCGTGAAGGCAATGGTCCGGCTAATTGGCTTGCCAAAGTCGGCGCCTCGACTAACCACTTACTCGTTGGATCCGTGCCCCCCTCACCTTCTTATGTTACTCACGGGGGATTCTATCGATGCTCCATATGTGCGGGTTATGTGATTGGGTTATTTTTTCGTAGCTCCCACTTGCTTTATTTTTCATATATCCTTTAATGCTTGGGATTTTTATGCTTGGAATTTTCTTCTATTCCACCCAGCCGTAC
>CM040436.1:325000-327500 GCA_022702705.1 Papilionanthe hookeriana x Papilionanthe teres | reverse complement strand
TTTTGGTCAAAATTTGATCTATATAGGTCAATGAGGCGGTCAGTGGGTCAAAAATTGACAATTTTGAGCAAAATTGACTTTTTGGTCAAAAGTTGACCTATTGGGTCAATAGGATGGTTATTGGGTCAAGGATTAACCATTTTGGCTAAAGTTGACTTTTAGTCAAAAGTTAACAAATTGGGTTAATTGGTTGGTTATTGGATGAAGGATTGAACATTTTCACAAAAGTTGACATTTAGGTCATTGTTTAAGAAATTGACAATTTTGACCAAATTTGACTTTTGGTCAAAAGTTGACTTTTTGGGTCAATGAGGTGGTCATTAGATAAAAAATTGATAATTCTGACCAAAATTGACTTTTTTGTTCAAAAGTTGACCTGATGGATCAATAATTGGTAATTATGTCAAAAATTTACTATTTTGACGAAAATTAACTTTTTAGTAAATAGTCGATCTATTGGGTCAGTGGGTTGGTTATTGGGTCAAGGATTGACAATTATGACCAAAGTTGACTTTTTGGTCAAAGATTTACTTATTGGGTTAATAATTGGTCATTAGGTCAAAAATTGTTTATTCGGTCAAAATATGACCAATTTGGCCAGCGGGTTGGTCTTTGGGTCAAAATTGACCATTTTGACCAAAGTTGATTTTTTTGGCAAAAGTTGACCTATTTGGTTAATGGGGGCGTCATTAGGTCAAAATTTGACTATTTTGACCAAAATTGACTTTTTGGTCAAAGGTTGACATGTTGGGTTATTGGGTTAGTTATTGGGTCAAGGTTTAACCATTTTGACAAAAGTTGACTTTTCGGTGAAAAGTTAACCTATTGGGTCAATGGGTTGGTCATTGGGTCAAGGATTGATAATTATGACTAAAGTATACTTTTTGGTAAGGGATTTACTTATTGGGTCAATAATTGGTCATTAGATAAAAAATTATCTATTTTGACCTAAAAAGTTAACTTTTCGATCAAAATTTGACCAATTTAGTCAATGGGTTGATCATTGGGTCAAAAATTGACCATTTTGACCAAAGTTGACTTTTTGGTCAAAAGTTGACCTATTTGGTCAATGGGTGGTCATTATGTAAAAAATTAACTACTTTGATCAAAATTGACTTTTTGGTCAAAATTTAGCTTATTGGGCAATGGGTTTATCATTGGGTCAATCATTGACCATTTTGTCCAAAGTTGACTTTTTGGTTAGAGATTGACTTATTGGGTCAAAAATTGGTCATTAATTCAAAAAATTGACTATCTTGATCATTAGGTCAAAAATTAATTATTTTGACCAAAATCAAATTTTTGGTCAAAAGTTAAGCCATTGGGTCAACGGGGAGGTCATTATGTCAGAAGTTGACCATTTTGACTAAAATTAACTTTTTTGGTCAAAAGTTGACTTATCATTTGACCAAAGTTGACTTTTTGGTCAAAAGTTGACTTATTGGGTCAATTGGTGGTCATTCAGTCAAAAATTGACTATTTTGACCAAAATTGACTATTTGGTGAAAAGTTGACCTATTGGGTCAATGGGTTTGTCATTGGGTTAAGGATTGAATATTTTGATCAAAGTTGACTTTTTGATCAGAGATTAACTTATTGAGTGAATAATTGGTCATTAGTTCTAAAATTAACTATTTTGACCAAAATTTACTTTTTGATCAAAAACCGACCTATTAGGTCAATGGGTTGATCTATGGGGTCAATGGGGTGATCATTGGGTCAGAAATTGGCCATTTTGACCAAAGATTTCTTTTTGGTCAAAAGTTGACCTATTTTGACCAAAATTGAAATTTTGGTCAAAATTTAACCTATTGGGTCAACGAGGTGGTCATTGGGTTAGATATTGACTATTTTGACCAAAGTTGACTTTTGGTCAAAAGTTGACCTATTTAGTCAAAGAGTTGGTAATTGGGTCAAGAATTGACCATTTTGATCAAAGATGACTTTTTGGTCAAAAGTAGACCTATTGGGTCAATGGGTTGGTCATTGGGTTAAAAATTGACCATTTTAACCAAAGTTGACTTTTTGGTCAAAAGTTGACTTATTTGGTTAATGAATTGGTATATTTATGTATACATACATAAATATATATATGTAAATTTATGTGTGTCTATAATATACATACATACATAAATTTATATATATATATATATATATAATATTATTTTTTTAATTTAAATATTTTTAGTAAAGTATAGTATTTATATATAAAATTTAATTAAAAAAGATTTAATAATTAAATAAATTATAATTAAATATATATAGGTATATATATATATATATATATATATATATATATATATATATATATATATATATATATATATATATATATATATATATATATATATATATATATATATATATTTATTGAATATTATTTTTTTGTTTTAACTATTTTAAGTATAGTATATTATTTATAAATATAATTTAATCATAAAATATTTAATAGTTAAATAAATTATAAATAAATATATATATATGGGTATATATAAATATA
>CM040436.1:315000-320000 GCA_022702705.1 Papilionanthe hookeriana x Papilionanthe teres | reverse complement strand
CCACCTAAACAAACGGCAGAGAGGGGGGAAGCTGGAAGTGTGAAAATACAACCCGGAACCTTCCTCCACCAATAATTAGCTACACCATATAACTTGGATCTAAAATACATAGATATATATATAAATATAGAACTATATATATATATATATATATATATATATATATATATATATATATAGATTATGCTTGTATATAAATAAATTTATGACTATATATATATATATATATATAATTATAGAAATATATAAAAATATATAAGCAAGCAAACCGGTAAAAGGTAGATAGCGAGAAAACGAACCACCGAGCATGAAGGAACGAAACCAGATATATAAAGATTGCTATATACACACACATGTAACGAAGCTTTATATAGAGAGACATATAGATATAATCACATAAATATATATATATATATATATATATATATATATATATATATATATATATATATATATATATATATATATATATATATATATATATATATATATATATATATATATATATATATAGATATATATATCTATACATATATATATATATATACATATATATATATATATATATATATATATATATATGGGATATATATATTGGATCGATGGAGCCGGATTTTGTGGAGCATTCTTGGTGCGACTCTTGATTTCCTTCTCAGTTCTCATCTGTTTCCTTGATGTTTTGATATATTGAAGACTATTTCTTTTAGTTTTCATTCTGTCATTGCATTTCTTATTGATTCATCCATTTTCTGCCTTCCCGGTTTTGTTCTTTTTTGAATTTTTCATTTCTGAGGCTTCTTGATTTCATCTGGATTTTTATGGTTGATCAAATTTATTCCCCGGCAAAGACTTTTGCTGAAGTGACTGGTCTTGATTCTTCGACTTCCTCTGATAAACTGGTTTTTCCACAGTTTTATCATGATGCTGCTAATGGTAAGGGTGATTGCCAATTTATTAAAAAAATTGAGAAGAAGGGAGGTAAGCCTGCCTTAATTCTTTCAGATCATGAAATCTCTTCACTTGTGGATGTTCATAAATTTACTTTAATTGGTAAATTTCAACTTGGTCATCCTAAAATGGAAGTCATACGAAAGTGCTTTGAGAATTTTAGATTATTGGGTTCTTGGAAGGTTGGACTCTTTGATGGAAGGCATATTATGATCCAACTTTCTAAAGAAGTGGATTATGCTAACTTATTCTCCAAAAATTCGTTTTGATTGATGGAATTCCTATGAAACTTCTAAAATGGTCTCCTTCTTTTGATCCCCATCAAGAACCACTCGTCATTCCTATTTGGTATAAATTACCTAATCGAAGCTTCATCTATTTAATCATCAAATTTTATATGCTATTGGACTGCCTTAGGAAGACCATTGAAGCTGGATATGCTACCTTTCAACTCACTAGGCCTTCGTGGCAAGGATTCTTGTAGAAAGAGATGTATCTCTTGCCGATGTTGAAGAAATTTGGATTGGTACACCTCATAATGGATATTGGCAAAATGTCATAATGGAGAATAAGCCATATTATCGTCACCATTGTAAAATGTTTGGACATTCCAATGGTAATTGTTTTAGGCTGCATCCTCACTTGAAGACAAATAGGATTAAAGATCCTAAATTATCAAATCGATCGTTATTGTGGTCGAGAAGGAATTGCAAACTGCTATTAATTCTGTTAAATCTACTATCACTGTTTCTCGTGGAGAAGAGTCACAATTAACTATTAAGGAGCCTGATGTTCAAATAATTAATCCTGTTGTTGAGCCTGTTATTATTGCTTCTGATGTTGAACCTGTTGCTTGAACTCGTTCTTGAACCTGCTGATCCAATTTCTATTATTGCTAAGGAATCTACTTGTTGAATCTGTTGATGAGCCTATTGTTGATCAAACAATCAATTCTCGCTTGCGAGTTTATTATTGAATCCGTTGATGAGCCTATTGTTGCTTGAACACCGTTCGGGTTTCGGAATTACTCGTTAATGTGATTAGAGAAATTATTGGACATACTTGTCAAATCATCTATTTCTTCGGCGATCATGGTCTCACAATTACGAAGCTCAATTACTAATGAATCTCTGCAAGAAGATCCTCTTACTCATTATCAATCTATTGAGGTTCATCCTAAGCTCTACTAATTATACTCGTATTTCAACAACCAACTCGGTTAGTTATCGAAATATCAGCGAGTATGACAACCATTAGTAATGAAATTAGTAATGATTGGATGATTCAAAAAGCAAGAAAGAAGAAATCACCGGAGTTAAAGAATCTCTCTGAAAGCAACATTATTCATAATCCTGCAGTGACAAATTCTTCTTCTAGGATGACTAGAGGAGGAAAAAATATTATTAATGATTAAATTCTTATGCTTTGGAATATTAGGGGGTGGTCGATCCTGGCTCCCTTAATAGACTTCTAAATTTAAACAGGATTCACCATTTTTGGATTATTGTCATTCTAGAGCCTTTGGTGAAATCTAACTTTGATAGATTCACAAAAAAATTTCCTGGTTATACTTTTCTAGCTAATTGTTCCAATAAAATTTGGTTACTCTATAGAAAAGAGCTGAAAATTAATATCTTGTTTAATCACTATCAGTTGTTGCATTTTCATTTCGAATTGGATCAGTTCAATGGCTTTGCTTCCTTTATATATCTTCTTTACTCCGAATGCTGATAGAATTGATTTATGGAATATTTTACATCATATTAGTAGTTCAATGACCAATGGCTGGATTGTTGGTGGAGATTTCAATTCCATTGCACATCCTAGTGAGAAAAAGGGTGGGAGAAATCCTAATCTAAATGCAATGCTGAACTTCACTAATAATATTACTTCGACTAACCTTTTTGATATTGGATTTGAAGGATCTCCTTTTACATGGAGGAGAGGTAATATTTATGAAAGAATTGACGAGTTCGGTTAATCAACTTTGGTTGAACATGTTCCCTATTACTAAAGTTAAACACCTTGCAAGGCTAAACTGCGATCACTCTCCTTTACCGATTACATGTGCTCTTTCTCCAACTCGTTAAGAATTTAGTTTTTAGATACCTTAATGTATGGTCTTCTCATCCGGATTATAATCAATTAATTGCTGATAATTGGAAAGCTCCTTTGCAAATATTTTATTCTGATCCTCTTTCTAAGCTTTGGCAATTACACAAAAGGATTGCTAGTAAGCTGAAACATTGGAATAGAGCTGTTTTTGGAAATGTGCATCAGAAAGTTACTCGAAAGTCGAAGCTAAGGTAAGCTGATTTAGAAAAGCTGGTTGAGGATGGTTTAGATTCGATTATAATCTAAATGAAGCATATAGTAGATTAAACTCAGCTATTATGAATGAAGAACTCTTCCTTCAGCAAAAAGCAGTATCAATTGGTTTAAGCATGGAGACGAAACTCAAAATTTTTTCATGCTGCCATTAAGTTTAAAAGATCCGTTAATGTGATATTGAAGATCAAATCTGCTGATAATACATGGTTATTTAACTCTATGGATATTGCTAATGATGCTATTGCTAATTTTTCCAAACAATTCTCTTATCGACTCGTGAACTCGCTGCTTATTCTCCTAATCTTATAAGATCCGATTTCGGTAATATTAATATGGATTATTTGGTTCAACCTCCCGATGCTAATGAAGTTTTTGAGGCTCTTAAAACAATTGATGGAAGTAAGACAATTTGGGCCGGATGGATTTACGAGCTGACTTTTATAAAAAAAATTGGTTGATTATCAAATCGATGTGGTCTTGGCAATACAAAGTTATTTTACGGGAAATGATCTCCCTAAGTATTTTGCTTCCAATACTATTGTTTTAATCCCTAAGGATAAAAGAAAGTCCAACTGGCAGGATTTCAGACCCATTAGCCTATCTTCCACCTTCTCCAAAATCATAAGTAAAGTTTTAGTTGCACGGTTACAACCTTTATTGGAGAATCTCATTTCTGAAAATCAAGGTGCTTTTATAAAGGGAAGATACATATGTGATAATGTTCTTTTAGCACAAGAGCTGATAAATGACATTGATAAATGTTGCGAGAGGATCAAATATTGTTTTTAAATTGGATATTGCTAAGGCTTTTGATTCCATCGATTGGACTTTTATTCTTAATGTTCTTGCGGATAGAGGATTCGGCTCTAACTTCGTAATCTCATTTATAGATGGTTAAACAATAATTATTATAGTGTGCTTATAAATGGTTTTAGCCATGGATTCTTTAAATCCGGAAGGGGCATTAGACGGGGAGATCCATTGTCACCTTATATTTTCATCCTTGTTTTTGATTATCTTTCACGAATGCTGAATCATATGCGGTTTACTCATCGAGTACACTCAATATCAACATAGATCTACTCATTTAGTCAGCCATTTAGCTTTATGCTTGATGATGTAATAGTTTTCTCTAATGGAGGTAAACAATCTATTAAATGTCTCATGAAAGTTTTGTCGATTTTGAAGAAATTTCTGGAATGGTTTTTAACAAAGCTAAATGCCAATTTCTTACAAGATCTAGAATTATCGCCCAAATGAAAAAGTGGATTTCGATTTCACTAACTATAGAGAAACTCAATATCCTCTAAAGTATTTGGGTTTCCCTCTAATCAAAGGAAGAAGGAAACTTTCTCACTATGATGATATCATTGCTAAAATATCTTCTCAACTTAATTGTTGGTCCAACTCTTTTCTATCCAATGGTGGAAGAATAACACTTTTAAGGAGTGTGTTAACTGTATTTCCTCTTTATATAATGCAGATGATAAAAATGAAGAAGAGTACACAGAAAATGCTTTCTATTATGTTTAATAAATTTGTTTGGGAAGGACAACATAAGCAAATGCATTGGACCAATTGGGAGAAGTTATGTAAGCCTCTTGATTGTGGTGGCTTAGGTTTTAAAAGCTTTAAGCATCTCGAGCTTTACATTCTACTGCAAGCAATGGATTAACTTCGGAGCACAAAAGTCATTGTGGGCAAGATTTATGCATGCTAAA